>JAXOUE010000085.1:0-112606 GCA_036250105.1 Parasarocladium wereldwijsianum | reverse complement strand
TCTGATTCTTAAGTTTTTGTACAATAAGCCCTTAGCAAGATAGCTTAGGATAGCATGAATGCCTAACCCGAACCCTAACCCTAACCCATGAATGCCTAACCCGAACCCTAAGGTATTCTCTTAAAATATAGTTAATTATTTCCTAGAATATTGCTAGTGCGTTAGTAAGTTTAAATAACATTACTAGGTACTTAAAAAGTCTTTCTCTAGTTTAAAACGCGGTTTTTTATTCTTCTCTTTCCTTTATTTTAATAAGGTTATAGGCTTTTTTTAAGTCTACTACTGTAAACTATTAGGTAGTAGCTAGTTTGTTTTGTAGTTCCTTAATTAGTAGTAGTAAGTATTGATTTTTTATTATAATATTGTTTAGCTATTAATAGTTTACGTATAGGCGTAGTTTGCTGTTTTTCTTTAGAATGAACAAGATAGAATATCCTGCTAATAATCTTAATGGTTGTATGTATTTTTTAGCTAAGTTCTTTGTAAGGTATCCTTTTAAAGCTTGTTGTTTATTAAGGCTAAGTATGTAAACTTTATGAAACTTAGGTTCTGTGCTAGGCTTTAGGGGAATCTTATAGTCCTATTAGCTGTGCTTTAGCAATCCTGTTTTTAGTTTCTTACTAAATAGGTTGCAGTATTAGTAGTATTCCTTAGGAATCTAGTGTATATCTGCTGTTAATCTATTAGGGCCTTCTTCTCTTAATGTTGCTGTAGATCTATGTGCAGCAGCAATCTACTAGCTTTGTAGTAACTAGTCTTTTCTTAGTATAACCTACTAAAATTGGCTTGTTTTCTAGTTAACTCTTAAGTTGCTTGCCTACAGCTAAGGTATTCTTAATATAATATTGTGTAAGATTTCTATAATGTTTAGAGTAATATACTTATTGTATTAATTAGTAAAAAAAACAGAAAGTTACGTTACTTTCTTATTTACATACCTATTATTATACACTATATTACTTCTATTAACAGTCTTAAGTTAGTAAGGCTTGTTCTTCTTAACGTATTATAAGTAGAGATAGTTAATAAGATTCAGCGAAATGAAATTTTCTTATGCTTTACTATTTATTATAGCATAGATCTATTCTCTTTATATTATTAAACTAAGAAAGAACTATGAGCTAGGTTCTGTGTGTGTTGTAGTTATTGCTATTAAGGTTTATATATTATGTATTGCACTAGCAGGGCACCTTGCTACCTCTAACTAGTGTATTAGTTTTTTAAGATCTATAGTAGAAGTTGTTCTATCTAGTATTAAACGATTTGTAAGGTGTCTTAAGCTAACAAGTCTTAGTTAGCGCACTATTTATAGTAGTGTTGCTTATTAGCGGTTTTGTAGTTGTTAGGCCCTTAGAATCCTTTTAGCTTAAGCTATAGTAGTGGTACGTTCTTAAGCCTAGTGATAGCTCTTGTTAGCGTGTTTAGATTAGTGTTATAGTAGTGTGCCTTGCTAGGGTTGCAAAGGTAGTACTATCCTGTATAGCCTTCTTTAGTAAATTAAGCTATCGTCTGTTCCTAATCGTAGAGGTATGCCCTAAGGATTAGTTTAGAGACTCTTTAACCTATAGGTTATACAGAAAAAATGCCTTTTTCTAATTAATCTAGGAAATGTGCTTAGTAAGCGTGAGTAAAACAGTGAATCTACGCAATATTGTTGTAGCCTTTTATAAAAGGTAGAATTATATAGTAATCTCCTTTCTTTAAATAAGCGTATATATTGTAGTAGTTTAAGCTGCCTTACACTAGCTGTAATTTTTGTTTATGTGTTGTTGTTAAAACGCTAAAGATAAATAGGCAACTTCGTCTAAAGCTTAGTGCTGCTAGAAAGTTTTTAATAATAGCTTTATATTTATATAAGCTAATATTGTTTAGGAACAGATAATTAGGATTCTCTTTATAGGTGCCTTACGCTCTTTCCTTTATTATAGGTATAGGTTGTTGCTAGGCTATCTACTGTTAAAAAAGCAACGCGTTGTTACTATATATGTTTTCTTTAAGAGCTTAATCTAGTTCCTTAATTTCCTATATTACACGTTGTGTTGTCTTAATCTTATAAATCTTTTGTTTAGAGAGTAGCTTATAGCTATTGTTCTTCTTAAGGGCTTAATATTTGTTTGCATAGTAGCCTTTCTTGCTACAATTATAGCACTTGCCCTTTTCTTTAACGCATTAGGCAGCGTTAAGTTCTATTAGTCTAGCATAAGTTGTGCTATTTTATGCAATAGACTGTTGTTTGTAACCTTTGCTTGTGTTAGACTTATATATAAAGCAAGGTCCTTTGTATTTCTTTTCTTAGCAACGTTAGAAGTTGCGATTGTTAATTTTAATAGTAAGGTTTATATATTTATTAAAGTTGTTAAGTTTGTTATGCTTACTAAGTTTATTCTTAATGTTTTTACGTAGGCTATTATAGAAATATTCTTTAAGTATAGTATTGCCTAGGTTTAGCTTAAAAGCGTATTAGTAGAACTCTTTATTGTATAAAGTAGTAGATCTAGTTTAGCGTAAGTTCTTAAAGTACTAGGTTGCTATGCGTTTTTTGTTAGAGTTGCTAAATGCGTTCTTAAGCTTGTCTTTAAAATTCGTGTAACTCTAGAAGATATAGTTAGTTTCTTTGTTATGCTATATGTTAGTCTTATAGTTAAAGTAGTCTCTTAAAGTAGGCTTTTACTACTTAAACGCTTTACCTATAAGAAGGTTTCTAATATATAAGATTTGTTTTATAGCTTTAGTAATAGTTATATTAACTTAAAGGTAGGCTTTAGCTTAAGTAAGGAATAATCTAATATCTTCTTAAACTTTATTGTATAGTTTAGGCTTAAGGAACTTAAGCACTCTTAGAGCTCCTCTAGCTGTTGTCTAAGCAAGCTATTGTTTTATCTATTGTATTTTTTACTGCATATATGCAATAACTATAGCAAGGTTAGTAGTACTAGTAGAAGTAATAAATAAAGCTTTATTAACTATAATTACTGTTTGTTAATTGTTAAAAGGTAACTTACTAAAATAAAAGTGTTTAAAATGTTATAACTAATCTTACTATAGTAAGTATTATAGGTTTCTATTGTAAATAAGTTAAGCAATAACTTCTAATTGTAACTATAGAGTAATTGTCTAAACAGTACAATAATTAATTAAAGATAGTTATAAAAATGTATTAGTCTTATTTACTAAGAATAGTAAATAGTTAAAGGTACTTAAGGTGAATACTTAGATTGAACACTAAGAAACTAAGTCCTTAATGTTAGTAGTAATAGCTATCCTTTATATACTTATCGTTCCTCCTAATGTTCTTTGCTAGCTTAGTTGTGATCAGTTAGATTAGTGTGATTAGTCCTAAGCGGACTGATCTAACTGATCGGACTGAGCATGCTTGGTTACGTGATTGTGCGACTGTTATCGTGCATCCTAATCCTCCCGTGACCACATTGTAACCTGATCGGCCCATTGCTGTGACCTGCATCAGTTTCGTTGGTTCGTAACAGTATAAGCTATATTAGTAAAGAAGACTTCTTTCTAGCGTTCTGCGTAGCTTTCTAAGAAGTAATAACAAAGAAAAACATCTAAAGAGGTTTTAGAGAGGCTAGAATTATGCTTTATAACCTAAAAGCAGTTCTTTTAAAGCTAGATATAAAATTAAAAATGCTGCTGCCCTTAGGTATGTTTTTAGGCAAGGCTGAACTATGAATATTAAGAACGCCTAACAACTTAATTAAGGTAGGTTGCTAGACTAATTATATTAAGAAACAAATATCTTGTTATTAAGAAAGCTTTTTAATATTAATTATTAAGGCTGTTAATTACTTAGCAAAGAGTATACATAGAATTATATACTAGCTTACTTTTTTAAAGGCAGAGAACTGTAACCTTTAAGCAGAGAATAAGACACTTAATAGTTAGCGTAGAGCTAAGAAAACAGGTCTTTAATAAGAAGAGAGCATAATTTTAGCTAAAGAACAAGATGTAAAGGCTTAAAAGAAGGTAAATATATAGATAAAGCAAGAAATATAGCAAAGTTAGGGTTAGAAGCTAAAAGATAAAAGTAATAAACGGCAGTGTAGTACTTATAGCAATATAGGATATAATGCAAGAACTTGTTAAATTAATATAATAACGTTTAAAAAAGACGATTTAAGTTAAATTTAATCAATTTAAGGCGTTGTAAGCGAATTTGCTGACTAGAAGTTTATTATGTCTTGTTGGATGCGCTACTTGCTTGTGTGCGCCACTCGCTTGTGGATTACGTTATCTCTTATATACTTATCGTGCCTCTTAATTTTTTGCTTATGCTTAGTTATAATTAGTTAGTCTTAGTCTAAGCAATACGTGTTGCTTAGTCTAATCATATTTAAGCAATCAATGTTGCTTAGTTCGTCCGCGACTAAGCACTCTAAGTCACGTGACCTTGGTTGCACAATCCTCGTGACGTGGCTCGCAACGTAATAGCCACTTCGGCCCATTCTGGTGGCCTGCATCAGTATTGGTTCGTAACATCAGCGTCCGCCCCCTCTGACTTAAGTCTTTTGTTTTCTCTTGTTCAACGATATCCCTAGTTGCTAGCAGGATGGATAGCACAAAGCCATGGCATGCAGCCTTTCCTCCTCCTACGGACAAGACGCCTAGCAGTCTTTCGGCCAGCCAGGTTCGCGATCTTATTCAGGCTCGAGAGGCCAATGACCCGCTGGCAGCGCATTTTGTGCTCGTTGATCTGCGGCGCAATGACTACGAAGTACGTTATGAAATCAGCCATACCATTCTCACGACCTTTAAGGTCCAAGTTGATCCGGCTTGAATCCGGTCTTAGGCCTCGAATGAGTGCTAATACAAGCGGTTTTGTCTCTAGGGAGGCACCATCAAAGGCTCTATCAATCTGCCAGCGCAGAGTTTGTATCCTAGCATCCCAAGGTTATACGAATTGTTTCACGCTGCAGGCGTCCAGACAGTCATCTGGTATTGCGGTGAGTTGTGCAGATATTGCACACGGGGAAACTTGGCGTTTGCAATTGGGGGTGTAGAAGGAGACGCTGACTTCCTTCCAGGCTCTTCGCGAGGCCGCGGCACACGTGCAGCGGGTTGGTTTAGCGACTACATCAAAAGCCGCGAAGATAAGAACATGGTCAGTTGCATACTAGAAGGAGGCATCAAGGGCTGGATCAGTGCCGGAGACGACTTCACGAGTCTCGTTGACGGATATGATGAAGCCAAATGGACCACAGAGCAATAAGGAGGAAATCACACCGAATGTCAAACCTGGGTTAAGCCGATGAGACTTAACCGGCAAGACGGAACAACGACTACGTACCAAGGACCCTGACTCGGTGCTGTCCGGTCTGGTGGACACAAGTCACGTGGCAGTGTGGTTTTTCATTTGGAGGCAAGGGGAGGATGGATTGGGAGGCCTAATGACGTCCTAAAAACGCATCAGAAATATTCGTAAATCGCTCAGCGTTCGATGCTCGCCGTGCATTCGTTTTTCTGTTGAGGCCGAGCGGTGATCCTTTGATGCACGTTCTGCCCTCCACAATATGCTCCGTCCCATTGGCTTTTCGTCAGTCCACAGCCATTTGACCCAGTCATCGCATCGCCGACTCAGGGTCCTCCGACCTCCATTTCGGCTATTGGTCCAGCCTTCAAATCTCAGTTTCCTGGATCGGCCCGTTCCCTTGTATCAGCATTCATTCTTTTCCCAGCTTTCCAGCCTCGCCAGCCCACCTACTTTGTCGCGCACACGAAATATATCTGCCAATATGAACGGCCATGGCGACATCAACAATACCCACGCTGGCCGCGCCATCGTTGAGATTCCTCCAGATGAGCAGTATATTGGTCAATCTCTGGCAATCCCCGTAGAGGACGACGATGCAGAAGTGCGCGCTCGCTACCGCCCTTTCATCGTGTCCCATACCGCAGCCGAAGACGACTGGGTAAGCAAGCTGGAACTCTCTACTGCAATGGCGATGGTCGATCGCGAGATTTTGCAGCGCGGAGCCCCTCGGCTGCGTATTCTAGTGCTCGTCGGCAGTCTGCGAAGTCGTTCATACAGCCGCCTTTTAGCGTTTGAGGGTGCGCGGATACTCCATCGGCTGGGCTGCGACGTCCGCTTTTACGATCCCACCGGTCTTCCGCTCAAGGACGAGATCCAGCACGAGCATCCCAAAGTGCAGGAACTTCGACAGCTCAGTATGTGGAGCGATGGACAGTTCTGGGTCAGTCCAGAACAGCACGGCGCAATCACGGGCCTGTTCAAGACGCAGATTGACTGGATTCCGCTGAGCGCTGGGTCCGTTCGTCCAACACAGGGCCGTACTCTAAGCATTGCGCAAGTTTCCGGTGGCTCCCAGAGCTTTAACACCGTCAACACCCTGCGTCTCTTGGGTCGATGGATGCGTATGTTTGTTATCCCGAACCAAAGCTCTGTTCCTAAAGCCTATACGCAATTCACCGCCGAGGACGACCAGGGAGCAGATGGACCTTCTCGCATGATCCCTAGCGACAACCGCGACAGACTGGTAGACTGCATGGAGGAGCTCGTCAAGTATTCCATCGTTATGCGACCGCACTTTGACCTCTTTGGCGATAGATACAGCGAAAGAGCCGCAAAGAAAGCAAAAATGAACGCTTTATAGTAAATTTCTGCTCGTTAGGCGATTCTAGGGCAGACGCTATTAAGTTAAACATTCTCCCTCTACCTAGTTACGATTCTTGTTTGTTGTTTTTAATAGCACAAGAGCGTATTCTTTTAGCAAGCAGTGTGCAAACTTAAATTTGATCAAGCCTGATAGCAATTAGTGTTTGCATCAAGCCTCTATTCATGTCTACTTGCAATCGCATTAAGTAAGTTACTTAACGCCGCTGCTAGTTACTAGCTACTAGCTGCTAGCTGCAAGAAACTTTATTAAGTTAGCTTGTCTTAGGAAAACTCTTAAGGTAAAGAACTGAATAGATCGTTTGTGTGACAGCAAGCATTCGTTCTTTTCATCTAATAGTAAAGCTAATTGCAATCTGTAAGGCTTTACGCCCTTAAAATTGCTAACTTTAAAGCGAAAGTATTGATTCATGTGGTTCGCAGTTAAAAGCACTAAAGTTTTGGTAGTCACAAGCTTGTTGTCCTACTACACTTGTATAAGACAGCTGCTCGCACTTGGTCGTTTCTTCGTTTTCCCTTGCAATGTTTTGTCGCTATTCGCTCTTTCCGTTTTTTTTTTTTTTTTTTGCGTTAGCTGCTACGTGCCTTGTACTTCTCCATTCTGCATTCTTCATCTTTCCTCTCTCTTCATCTCTATCCCACCACGTCCCCATCAGTATCCATCCACAGCATGGCAGATCGACGAGCGCAGAATAGCAGCGATAGGACAGATCTCTCAGAGAATCTTGTTCTCGACATTATCGCGACAAATACTCTGTCTGAGCAGCTGGACAAAGCACTGGATCTTGATGACCATGTATCCTCTACTGCTACGCTACATCGAATGCTCTCCCTTCGCTCCAAGAAGTCATCCCAAACGGTGTCTTCGTTCGCGACAACTCAACAGGCTGCTATTAGCGACCTCAGCATCGGCTTTCGCACGATCGGTTTCGGACAATGCGGTCTTGTTTTTGAAAGACCAGGCCGTCCATACGTGGTAAAACTCGCGAAGCCAAGCTATAGCGACGGCCTTAAGATGGACGCGATCTGCCATGGCAAGGTTCGAGAGGCCTTCACCAGAGACGGAGGACTAGAGGTTATGGTCCCAGAGTATTATGGCTTTGTGAAAGCTGATGATAAGAGGTGGTGGCATAAGCACGCATCACTCTTCCCAGAGTATCACGAGACCTTGGCATCGCATGAACAGTCTGCGAATACCCGTAAGCCACCGCATCCTGGTACGTCTTTACGTAAAAGACGTAATCAATGCAATGCTGAAATTGCAAGAAACATTATCTAACAGTAAGGCTCTAGATTTCCGGATTCCTGGGCACGTCCTTATCACAGAGAGGATCTTGCCGCTGCCAAAAGCCATTCGAAATGCACTCATCGACGAATACTGCCCAAAGTCGCTGCAGACTCAAGTGAGGGAGTCGGACAAGAACCGAGATTGTCTAGCAAGAGTGTACTTGGGTCGACGTAGCCCACTGCACCAGTCAGCCAATTTTGGACTTCGCAATTTCAACCTTCACGTTGACCAGATGAGAGATCTTGGACTACCTGTCGATTTCTATGCGGTCTCTATTGCAGAAGCTCTAGCTATGATACACTGGTCAGCTAGGGTAACTGGCTTCGATATCGAGTTCGTTCTTGGCAGTGAGCCTAGGCTCAGGAACGAGGAACACACAGGATCCTCGTTTCTTACATCTGCCGGAAGTCCTAAGATAAGCACTGCCTCTCCACTTTTTGTCATCGACGAAGCAACAGAGTGTATCTTTACAGAGAGGACCATTCGGCTGTGGGTTCTTGACTTCAATCTCTGCTTCCACTGGAATGAAGAACTTGGATGGACCAATCCAGACGCCCTCATTGAGATTCTTGTTGAGTCCTTCTTCGAGAACGACCCGTACTATCCTCTACCACTTGCGGCCGATCAAGATGATCAAGAGCTATGGTCAATTTTTAGGTCAGCCTATCTTGCCAAAGCTGCCACTGTGCTGAAGGAGAAGGATGCTCGTTTGCATCAGCTTCCGAAGAGGGTCTTAGATGCTTGCGTGGAGAGAGAACGGAAGATGATTGCTCCTGGAAGAGGTAATGGCAGTAGGAGGTAAAGCAGACGGTAGGGCAGGAGGTAGAGCAGGGAGAAGAGTAGAAGGATATTATACTATGCAAGATGTTGCAGCACAAAGTGGTCCTCCCAGTCTAGTGATTGCGTAAAAAGGGTGGTTCTGTGACAGCTTAGATGGTCACAAGTAATATTTTATGAAGACGCAAATTAGCCGGTGCAAGTGCAGACTGAGGTGATGCAGAGAGATCGCTCTAACATCAACAGAGCTATTCGAGGGTTAGGGTAAAAATCACGATACTTCGTCGCGTCCTCCATCGCCAACTTCTTCCGCTTTACATGCCTCGCACGGTTCAATCGCCACAGCCATGGCACCGAGAAATCAGAAGCCGCAAGCGTTTACGACACCAGCGCACACCCTCATCATTGACAACGGCGGCAGCACCTGCAAGGCTGGTCTTCTTCCCTCCTCCGATCCGATCGTCTTCCCCAACACCCTTTCCCGCGATCGCGCTCGTAAAACCTACATCGCCTCCGATATCTCTCAATGCGCCGACTTCTCGGAACTCCAGGTCCGGCGACCGGTTGATAAGGGGCTTGTAGTGAGCTGGGACGTGGAGAGGGCCATCTGGGATAAGGAGATACTGGGCCAGGGATCCAGACTGGGCGTAGAGCCTGGGGAGACGAGGCTGGTGCTGGGAGAAGGGGCAGGCGGCGAGGTGCCCGTACTGGGGGCTAATGCGGATCAGATGGTGTTCGAGGAGTTTGGTTTCGCGAGCTACTTTCGGGGGATGGCATCGGCATTCAATGCATATCATGATCTTCAGCACGTCTTCCAGACGCCCAACTCCATTGCTACGCCGTCCAATATTCCCGCTGAGCTGATGCTGGTCGTCGACTCTGGGTTCTCGCATACAACGATCGCACCGCTTTTGAATGGGCGACCAATACATTCTGCCTTGAGGAGGGTGGACGTGGGAGGAAAGCTATTAACGTCATATCTGACCAGACTTTTGAGTTTGCGACACTTTGATATGCGGAACGATGCGTACATCGTAAATGACATCAAAGAAGCGACTTGTTTCGTCAGTCAAGACTTTTCGGCAGATCTCGAGCGGACATGGAAGGGTACAAAGGGCAACGCCGATGCGTTCAAGAGATTCAGAGAGGGCAGTGAAGGTCTGGCGGTGGACTATGTCCTTCCAGACTTCCACACGCGGATGAAGGGGATGGTGTTGGCATATGATCCTGCGAGACACAGCAAGGCAAGGAAAATGGCGCAGGCACAAGGGCAGGTGGAGGAAGACGGGGATGCGATCACGCTTAGAAACGAGAGGTTTACAGTCCCAGAGCTGCTATTTCATCCGAGCGACGCGTCAGGATCTCCCTCTCAGCCGGGTGTCCCGGACGCTATCTTATCTTCAGTATCCTCCTTGCCACAGGGTCTGTGGCCGGGCTTGCTGGGCAACATCCTACTCGTAGGGGGCAATGCCAAGATCCCTGGCTTTGCGAACCGGCTGAAACAGGAAGTTGTCGAGAGGTTCCCGGGTGAAATTGTGGTGCGCGTTGAGTCGGACGGCCTCGGCGACCCGATGACGGCGAGCTGGAAGGGTATGAGAAATGCCGCGGAAAGAGGAGAGGTTATGGATGGGTTATGTGTGAGCAAAGAGGAATACGAGGAGAGGGGAGGCGCCTGGGTGGCACACAAGTTCGCGACCTGGGGTAGGGAATGACGCGTCGCAACATCGTCAGCAAGTCCTCGAAGTTGTCGCAAATGAGTCCAATCTGGATCGCAGCTGGAAGAGGTGAATGGCTGTTTCTACGCTCAAAGTAGGTGGAATTCACACCAAAAATTCTCGGACCACAAGACGCCTGCTGTCTTCTTCTTCTCGGCACTCAAAGCCGGTTGAGTCCACGGCCACGCGAGACGCACCCTGGACTGTCAATCAGCGCGCGACTCTAATCAAAGCCGTCTGGACAGCCAGAGAAGAACGACTCACAGTCACACTATACTCGTCAGCAATACTCTCAAGATCACACGACTTTTCGGGACTCACGTAGTTATCGGTTGAGCCCTCGTTATGAACGAGACAGTATCCGCCGTTGCATTTTAAGCAGGTTCTTTGAGTACGTTCGATGCAGTCAAAGCACTGAACAGTCAGCGTCATGTTGGATTTGGACGCTGTTCTTGCCTCAGACGTATGAGACTTACGTTCTCGCCGCACTCCCAGCAGCTTTTCTTGACCTTGAGCGTTGCCAGATGACTGGCGTCTCGGGACATGGGGGAGCACAATTCGCACCACCATCGGTGGCAATGACGACAAAACCGCTGTCGGAGGCATCCGGGGCAGCGGCGGACGAAGAGAAGTGGGAACTCCACCTCGGTGCTGCGGTCAGGACTAGGGGCGGTAGCGGCGCGAAGGGTCGAGGACTGGTTCGGGATCGGAGTAAGGAGAGGAAGGGAGACGGCCGGGTGAGAGGGCGTGCTTAAGCCCTCTGGAGCCGAATTACAACCTGCGCAGGGGCCGACGAGCATAACAGCCGCCATGGGCCGATCTTCCTCGGGGTTCATCCCAAATAGTGGTGACGCGCGATGCCTTGGGCCTCGACAAAGCACAGCATCCATAGCAATTAGTCCTTCTGCTACTAGCAATAGCAATATCCCCTCGTTCTCTACCAAGTCGGTTGCGGCTGGCAACCGGCCCTTGACGGGAAGATCGGGCTCAGTGAAGTAATAGAGCGCCTTGAGGCGGGGAGCTCCTTCGGGGCGCGAGGGACGGCATGCGTACTGCACCGCTTGGGCGAGTTTGTTAGCGTTGCTATTTTTGATAGAGCGAAGAGAAAGGATACGGATATTGTAATTCGAGGAGTTGATCAGGTCAAACGCAAGAGAGGGCGGCACGGAAAGGCCGTCAAGAATAAGGGTCTGGATGTCTTTAAGGATGCCTTTGTTATGAAGACCGGTTAGAGCCTGTCGCACCGGGTATGCATAGAAGCTAGTCATTTACTCAGTATGTCTGGACAGAAGGCTCGTATGTAGTAAAGGTGCTACTAACTCATCTTCTGGAATATTTTGATATACTCGCACACTGGGATCCCATTGAACGGCCTTAATTTGTGACAGATCGACGTGCCGGAACACGCCTGGTGTTTGTAGGATGAGATGCTGAAAGGCGTGGTTGGTAGCAGAAAGAGCGAAGCGGTCAGAGAGGGACAGAAGCGAGGCGACAGAGGTGAGCACAAGTGAGTTTGAGAGCAGGTTGAAAAGAGAGTGATAGACGCTAGAGTTGCAGATCTCGTCCTGCGTTTGTGAGATGCGATCTTCTAACATACGAGATTGCGAGGGTGGCTTGGACTGGATGATGAGGTCTAGGCCCATGTCAGGCATATGCTTGTGTTGTTGTCTAATGAAGACTTTTTGAGCTGGCTGCAGTTGAAACGTTTGAAAAGATACTAGATGTGATGCGTAAAGACTAGGACTGGTTTAATCAGAGCGAGATGGCGCAAAGACGTACTATAAAATAAATGCAGTCAAGGGAGCGCGCGGCACTTGACGCGCTGCGGCATATAAAATACAGATGGCGCGCGAAGTCGCTGCGCGAGCGTAAGGTGTTAAAACTGAATGCTAGTCGACGAGAGTGGTATAGGATATTAGTCAGGCAAAAGAGTGGGGAAAGCTGTAGAAGACTAGACAACATAGCTATATTAAAGTTAAATAAAGTAACATAGCATCTTTCAAAACTAGAGTAGTGTAGAATGTTTTGATTTATTGTTGAAATATATCATACTTTATCAAAATTAATGCAATTTTATATTTTAGAGATGTAGAAAATTACACTTTCTTTAATTGAGATAATATAGTGCACTAGAGTTTCCTAGAGCAATATTGTTACGAACTAACTGATGCAAGTTAGATTAATAGGCTAGAGCGGCTATTAGATATGCAAGAATATAAAGGGTGCATTACGCAATTACTTAAGTTAAGTAACTTTAAGAGATTACAACCTAACTATAATCTAGATAGAATTACTAAAAAACTGTAATTTAAAAAAGAGATTATACCTAACTTATAATCTTTAAATAATAGATTACTTTTAATAGGTAATCTAAAAAAAGTAGTAAGTATATAAAGGATAAGTGTTACTACTAATATTAAAAACTTAATTTTTTAGTATTCAATTTAAGTATTTACCTTAAATACTTTTAACTATTTACTACTTTTAGTAAATAAAACTAATATGTTTTTATAACTATCTTTAATTAATTATTATACTATTTAAATAATTACCTACGGTTATAATAACAAGTTATTACTTAACTTATACAATTAGAAACTTATAACACTTACTACAGTAAGATTGGTTATAACAAATATAGTCTGTCAGGGTTTACTAGAAAAATCCAAGAGAAAGCGTTTAACTAAGATAGTAAGAATCTTTATTTGAGAAATAGAATATAACACATTATAAGTATATTAAGTAAAGAAAGGTATACAATAAAGATACTTAAGCCTAGCTATATAGAATTGTTATAAGCTAGAGCTTTGCCTAAGCAACTAAACAATGAACCTAGAATAATAGAAGTTCTGTAATCTAATATATAGCTAGTAGCACAAAGACACGCAAAATTGTTTTAGGCTTTATTTTTTAGCTAGTAAGTTAATAGTAAACTATCATATGTTTACTCTGTCATCGTTCTATTAAGCTAATGCATAACAAGGATTAAGCCTATCTCCAATTAGTGTAAATAGTAGAAAAAGCACACTATTTATCTAAAACATACACATGTCTATTACTTGTTTAAAGGTTCGGAAAAAAGAGTAAGGGAGAGACGATGTTCCATATTTATGATGAGTAGAGGGACAATGGAAGATGTCGCTCCGAGACATAAGGAGGTTAATGTCTGATCTCTAGCGATGACACTGTGAGTTCCTTCTGTTTAGCAATAGCCGTGGCTTGTCCTAGACAAGATGCAAATAGGTGTTCCTTAAGTGCACAAATAGTGATGGTTCCGAGCCTAAAGATATGTCTGCGCTCTTATTGTGTCTTTTCTTAACAAATATTCGTCTATATGATGGCAGACAACACAAGGAAGGCACTCATGAATGGACAGAAGATAGCAAATGCTTTCGATTCCGATTTACAGATGATATGTGACGACTAAACGTCCGTGATTCGCTGGAACAGATGCAGGGTCTTGAGGACATGCGGGGGTGACGTGGGGGTATAGTACTGCGGTGAGAGAAGATGGACAGAATGAAAATGACTTCTGATTACCAGTAAAAGACTCACTCTTCGGTGTCTTATTGGCTGTTCTGCTGCAGGGCTCCTGTATCAACGACAGGCAGCGTTGCGGCGTGACAGTCTGAGTCAGGGTCATACTCTCCAAGCTCTCCAAGCTGTTCTCGGCTCTGGGGTCTCTGCGAATACAAGAGAGTCCCTGTATGAACTGGCTATCCTCTCCGCAGCCCTGCTTCAGCGAGAACATGCAGTGAGAAAAGTCAGTGGCCGAACACTCAGGTTTGGCTCGTCCGCTCCTGAACTCTCGTGGAGAGATAGGAGCGTTGCTGTAGATCAGTAGACAAACGGAAACAAGATCTGGGATAAGAGTCAGCAATAGCATGTGTTCGCGTGACAAACGCGTCGCTGTGGCAGGCAGGCGAGCCACGAGGAAAGAAAAGAAAAGGTGATAGAGAACGTAAAGAATGTGGAGCCTTTCAGACTCTGTCGTGATTGCTGAAGAGGAGAGAGGAAAACGAAACAGGATCTGATCACCCAGCCAGCCAGGCCGTGCAGTTTCCTTCTCTGTTGCTGTCAAATTTCCCAACCGAGACGCCAGCAAGTGGGGGTATCGTAAATACAGCTGCCTTAACATGGTTGTTCACCTGCCATCCATAATGCTCCTCAATGTCTATATATGCAATCCAAAAGAAAAACCAAGCCTGCGTAGGCTCGCCGGAAACTCGTCAAACGCTCGCAGCATGCACTCCTACTCTTGGTGGCGCTCATATGGATCGACCGGCCCGATGATCCTCTCGTGGACGACGCGCAGGTACTCTCTCTGTTTGCGGAAGCTCGAATAGTCGCCCTTCATTAGACAGTCGAGGATGCCCCCTTCCGCATTCCCGCTGCTGACCTCAGACATCCGTCTTGTAAGAGACTGGTAAGCATCGGCAAAGCGCGCGACGATAGTGGTCGTGTTGCTCGAGCCGCCTGAAATGTCGTTGTTCTCATTTAGGGGATCAATGATGGAAAATCGGTCAGTGTTGCGGTAGATGAGGGATTGCACCTTGGACTGCGAGCATTGTTAGCTTCCGCGGGCACACTCTCACTTTTTCTCCAAGTCTTTTCAGTGGATCGCAGACTCACCTTTTTGACATAGCCTGGGCGATCAGTCAATTTGATGGCCACCTTGTCGAACCCAAACCGTCGCCCGTAGAGCTCCATAAACTCCATGATCATCTCGCCGAGATGATGTTCGGGCATCAAGCTCCCTGCCTGCACGCCCGGATGAACCTGCAGCATGCTCACAACGAGACATATTACCGAAAATCCGCCAAGGCCGCCATTCACCGGCTCGTTGAGCCCCCGCATCTGCAAAAAGTGCTTGACCAGCGTCACCAGGATCGGCATGGCCGGATACCTTTCTTTCCACTCCTTGAATGTTTCAACCGCATCGACACCACCCAAACTGTCAAAGCTGACATCCACGCGCAGACCTGTCATCTTATCCACGTATTTCACCAGCGGAACCTTGGCGTGCGCGATGACCTGGATCGTGTCGCTATCCGCCACTCTCTGGCTCTCCAAGAACTTGCGAAACTTGTAGAGCCAGCTCTTGGCACTCAGGTACTTTGGTGGGCCACCGCGAAGGTAGGTGGGTGAGCAGACAACGAGATCCATATCAGCGGTCGGAAGGTAGAGGCCAGACATGTAAGATCCAAAGGCGTGGATGGTCGCGTCAGAAAAGGATCGAGCATCGCGGCGCATAGCGAGTCTGAGGTTCTCAATGAGAGAGGAGCGGATACGGTGCTCAAAGGGGCGCGGTCGGACGTATTCGTAAAAATCAATCACTTCTTTGTGGAGGCTGCGGTTGGTGTGAGATGAGAACATTTAGCACGAAAGAGAGAGAGAAGCTCACCGGAATGCCATATCTGTTGTGGCAGAGTGATCGACAGCCCAAGGCGTGGGATCTTCATTCTTCTTGGGCAGCCAGGTTGTCTGTACATAGCCCTGCACTGACTTGGGGGCGGGCTTTTTAGTCTGGTAGTCTGGTGGCTTAATTTCGTCATCGGCCGTTCTCTTGCGAGATCCCAGGTTCTGATCAGACTCAAACCTGGTGAGAGTCCCGTTGCGAGGCGCAGATGGCGCTTCAAGTGGCGCCGGAGGCGGGGGCCCTGGTGGTAATGGTGGCTGCGGCTCATAGGGAGGACTAGGTCTACGACTGCTTGTGGCCTGAGTATTCTGTTCGTCTTCTTCTCCCTCCTCTTCCTCCTCCTCGTCCTCCGTTGAGTCAAATGAGATGAAATTCTCTGCCTCGGTCGTGGCAGGAGGCTTGGCCTCTTGCTCTGCCAGTCTCGCTTTGCGAATCAGCGACACCACGTCTCTCTTTTTCTTCTGTGTCTCATCTGGACACGGCAATGCAGTATACGGATCCGGATTCGACCATTTGGGCGCCTCAATCACGACCTCTTTGTCTTCTACTCCAGTATCAAGCTCAGCGACCCTTGCCCTCTTCCTAGGAGGCTGGTCGCCCTCTTCCTCAGAGTCGGACCCTGAGCTTGAGGTCGAGTCTCCCGGCGAATGTGAAATGTCCATTTCAAGCTCGTCATCGTCGCTCATCTCGTCTACATTGCGGAATTTTGCAGTGCCGTTCTCATCACCAAGACGTGCCTCCAGTGGTTTGAGTTTTGCGCCGGTCAACAACGCGCGCTCAGAAGGGTGAGGCGGCATCCACCGGCCGCCACGGCCGCCGCGCCCTCGACCTCGCGCATCTCTCCGGCCATTGTGGTTTCGTGGACCACGTGGTGGGAAGGGATTGACCGGCGCATTCGAGATACCAGAAGGTCTGTCCACCCGAAACGTAAAGTCTCCCTGCGGGACAGTCGGTCGGTAAGAATCGCCATGTACACCGTTTCGAGCACCAAAATGCCTTGGAGGTGAGCGTGGCTTCCTGTCGTGATCATTTGGACGCCAGCTGTTGGGGTTGTAATGGTCGTTTCTTCGGCTGTCGTAGTTATCGCGATATCTCGGCGGGGAGGCGCGTCGGTTGTAATCTCTGCGCGGGCCGTTTCTTCCATTGTCTTCTTGACGACGACCACGGCCTCGTGCCATGTTGAATCGTTCTGATGGTTTAGCGACTGTGCCTCAGACGATAGATGAGCGTATTGGTCGAGCACTTAGGGTGATGGTGGGTCGACGCGACGGGAAGAAATTTCGTGTGGTGATGATATCAAAGTCGCAAGGGTTGGGGTTACGAACGCTAGTCTGTTCGGGACCTCCCAACAATCGATAAGAAGTTGGCGCGTGTCGCGATGGAACGATGGCATTGCGCGATGAACTGGCGATTTTTGGTCCGGATGAGGTAGTAATGATTCTTCACGAATGCTCATCTTTAAGCCTCACGGTAACCCGCTATCTGCTTCACCGCCTCTTTCAATCCAAGCTTCCACCTCAATCGCCACATGCATCCCTTCCAACCCCAACTCCCTCACCCCCACGGCCGTCCAAATTGGTCGATGTCTGGGCAGCCACTCGTCAAACTTCCTCGACATCAGGCTGATCAGTCCAGGCGAAATCTGGGTATGATAAGACCTGATCTTGTAGACCTGATTCCAGCCGGTGCCACCGGCGGCTTGCAGTGCGGCTTGAACATTGACAAAGGCCTGCTCAATCTCGCCCTCGAGGTCATAAGGGATCAGGAGCTGATGGTTAGAAAAGCGCCATCCGCCTGTTGATGTTAACAACAAGATAATCCCTGAGGAACCTTCAAAATTGGCTCACCTTGACCGGAGATCTCAATGCGATTGCCGATCCGCACTGACTGGTTGTAGCCGTTCTGGTTATAGGTGTGTTCACCGACGCCGACCGAGTTAAAATACTTTGGCTTCTCCATATTGTGAGCATTTATGCTGCATGCACCCTTGAAATATGGATATATACTGCCGAGAAGACGGGATTCTCCCAACTTTCGAAGCATGTGTAACAGCGATGCAAGACATAAGAGGTCCTTATGAAGTGGGTGATTAGCGTCGAGCTTCTCATCGCTTCCGACAAAGCCGCTCACAGCGACCATTTTCACTATTCTGTCTTGGTCATGTCCATTTTCGTGGTGACAGCGAGGTTGCGTCAAGTCACGAGATCAACGCTCAGGAAGGCTGAGGCACTAGGTGGTTGCTAGCAGCCAATGATATCATTCCGTGATGTAGTATTTTGGCTGCTGGCTCCTCACAAGGCATTCACAGGCATCCAGCATTGACCTGAAGGTAAGTTTTCTCCTCAGCCGCGAGTTTTGTACGGGAAAGAATACACTGCCCAAGCTTCTGTCGGTTCATACTTTCGAGTGTCGAGATTGTGAGATTGCGGGTCGCGCAGAAAAAATACCACATGAGCAGCTCTTCTGACCAAGGACCCGATCCTTGGACTCGCGATGGCATAGCGCGGGCGATCGAGTTAAATGAGTCGTTCCTGGCTGTGCCTGGGTATGCGGATGATTCGCTCTTCAACGTTGTCCGCTACATTGACAAAGTCAAGGTACACTCCACCCTTGATAAATGAGATACTTTTCAAGCTCATGCGATGGGTAGAAAACCATTCGAAAGGTGGACTATGAGGTCTTTCTGAAAAATCTCGAGTCTCTCAGAGCAGCATTGGAGGCGCCAGCTGGAGAGATGACGCCTGCGCAGCGTGCCGAGAAAGTCAAAGAGCAAAAGGAGGTTGTCAAGGGCTCGCTGATAGGGTTCGAGGATTTGGAAAGAGAATTCGATGCGTTTCTGACAAGTTGGAGGGGATTGAGGACGCAAATACAGAAGCTTGAATGAAACGCTGTAGACACTATCACGTTGATGCGTCCATCGCCTGGTTTGCGATCTGCTCATCGATTAATTACGTACTATTTCCTACTGTCTATATCCTGTGTGCCTGAGCTGTCTTCATGTAAGCTCCATTACCGTGCTGTATCCATACCGCAATGCTCCTATCGCTAAGTTCAAAAACAAATGCGAAGGAAGTGGTTTACCCAGTTGAATCCTTGTCCATCTTCGTCTTCGACTCATGCCATGACCACAACGGCGGCCACTCCAGCCATAACCATACATCCCTTTCCAGCACCAAACATCATAGCCTCAGCTACCACTGGCGGCGTCTCTGTCGCCTCTGTGCCTCCTCCTGGTGTCTGCGTGACCGTCACAAACAGGCTGGTCATATCACTGCTTGCGGTCTCTGACAATGGCGGCCAAGGGTTATAAATGATCTCTGTCGTGCTTTGAGTTTCTCCAAGCTGCTTTGACTGTAAGGTTTCCGGTTCCAGGGGAACGGTGCTCCTCGTAGTTGTGGGGGCGGCTTGTGTGGTCGTGGTAGTGGTGTACCTTGTGTCATCCTCAGACCGCGATTCCTGTGTTGTCTCGGGTACCGATGGTCGCTTCGTTGTCATAGAGACAGAGGAAACAAATGTCGAACTAGATTCTTCGTCGTCATTCAGGTCGTTCTTGTTGTCATCCTTGTCATCTTTGTCATCGTCGTGCGAGGGAGGATGGAGGGGTGGCGCTTCGGGAGAGTCTTGCGCGAGGGTTAGGGTCGCCCAAGAAAGGGCGGAGAGGAGGATAAGAGATTTCATTGTGAATATGCACTCAGTCGCCGTTGATTGAAGGTGGCAGTGCGATGGTTTGAAGGTTTGAGGAGACTGGAATGCGGAATGATGAAAAGTAAATACTGGTACGAAGTGGCAAACATGCATTCACATATCCTGCAACTCGATGTTTGGCGGCAGGAAAGTCGGGTGGCTGGGGTCTTGGGCATCAGCCACAGCCTCATATCCTTAATCCTTGTCAACCGGGCGTCATCACACCCGATATCATGGTAATGCGGCGCCCAAAAGACCTCGCACCAGCCACCAATCAATCGCATATGTCCGAACGACCTTATGCAGGGTGAATCAGTGCCTTTCTGGACCGCATTGAATGCTGATCGGGCACAGGGAGCACTGCGCCACGCAGCCACATTTCACAAGCAACGCAAGCCTCGCGACGCCACACTTAACCAACCCACCATAGCTGTGGCCAGCTCGCAGCATCTCCGTCACGGCGAAAAAAGGGTCAAGGCCAATACAAACACGGCACCCACGTCTCTCGCTTCCTCCTCAGTTCCTCGTTCCTTCGCATTAACACACAGGTGTACAACATGTCAAACTACTACGGCGGCCAGCCTGCACCCCAAGGCTACCCCTCTGCGCCTGGCGCCGGTGCCTCCAACCTCCAATTCCAACAGTTCTCCTACGGTGCGCCAGGCGGCAGCGCCCCGAATGTCCAGCAACAACAGAGTCAGTATGGCTTCACGAGCTCGCCGGGGTTCACTCAACAGAGCACGGGAGGGTTTGGAGGTGCAGCGGGCTTTGGCGGCGCTGTGGGTGGCGTCAGTGGGAGGATGGGTGAGCAGGGCGGATTGAGGACGGGTTGGATTGCCGCGTTCTCAACCGAGGGTTACGATGGTGAACCACCATTACTGGAGGAGCTAGGGGTCAACTTTGGGCATATTCAGGCCAAGGTGCGTAACAACTCCCGAGGAAAGTTGCCTGGTTTCTGGTCGCTAATGATTGTAGACCCTTGCAGTGTTGAACCCCTTCCGGCACATTGACCAGCACCTGATGGATGACTCGGACCTCGCTGGGCCGATCTTGTTCTTCCTGCTGTTCGGCTTCTTCCTCCTCTTCTCTGGCAAGGTGCACTTTGGCTACATCTATGGTCTCGCACTGCTGGGTTGCATCTCTCTCCACACAATCCTCTCCCTCATGTCTCCCGCCGAGTCTTCCACCGAAGAACCGCCACAACCATCCTACCCACAATACGACGCCTCCTCGACCGGTCACGGCTCATCGGGCGGCGGGCACTTTTCCGCGACTCTGACGCTCGCACGTTCGTCGAGTGTGCTGGGATACTGCTTGATCCCGCTGTTAGCGACTAGTGGGTTCGGCATCGTGATGCCCATGGATACACCGCTAGGGATCGTGATGACAACGGCAGCGATTTGTTGGTGCACCTATAGTGCGAGTGGCATGTTCTGCGCCGTGGGCAGAATGAGGGGGATGAGAGTTTTGGTCGCCTATCCGCTAGCGTTGTTTTATGTTGGGTTTGGCATTATGGGCATTTTCAGCAGCAGGGGCGCCGGATCATTGGCAAATGCGGCAGCCAAGTTGACATAGACACACCCGGAGAGAGATGTGGATGAAAGTTTGTGAGTAGAGGATATGGGAAGAAGCAAGCGTTGAGACAAAATGTGGGACGAGGGTCCCAAGCTGCAAAACAACATATAGCAACACGAGAGTCTCACAAGAGTCAACGGACAGAGTTGCATCGGGGTGTGGCATTTGAATGTAGAGATCAACCCACTTGTTTATCATGGGCGCCGTGCAGACCAGTCGATATGTCGCATTTCGCCCTCGAGATGATAACCCTATGAACATCCTCGGCACAACATTCTTCAACCTGAACAGAAAGAAAGCAACAAACAGCATAACGCCAGAGGATGGGGGAACTTTATGAGCATGAACTTGAAGCGAATAAAGTGAATAGCGGAAACAACACAAATGCATAAACCGTACCGCCTACAAGCAGGGGAAACGTACTATCGAAGGACCAAATTAAACAAGATTCTCCAGTTGAATTCTTTCACCGCATTTCTCATACAGCCCACGTCTCTGAGCAAACATCTAGACTCCGTTTGTCTGCGCCTCGGGGACAGCGCATACAAGAGAGAATTGTCCACCAGCACCGGCGGAGACAATCTTCTTGCCGCGGATGGCAGTGTTGTCAATCAGGGTAGGCACCTCGATATCCTCGATGGTACCCTGACCTGTCTGGTAGTTACTCGAGAAGCCCCATGAGAAGACGCGACCGTCTTTTGTGACGGCGAAGGAGTTGTCGGTTCCAGCGGTGACCTTCACGATGGCGGGAACGTTCTCAGCTATGACACTTAGTATTTCGCCATGTATAACGGGACCACGAAGGGGAACACATACTGCTGTGGGCGGTGGGTTTGAACAAGATACGGGGCTTTTGACGGTCGTCAAAGATTGTCGTTTCCTCTGTAAGTGATTCGAGAGGAAACCCGACCTGGTGACCATCCACACGTCCCCATGTAAGGAGCTCACCCTTGGCAGAGCAGGCGAGAGAATGGTGTTCACCGCCATCAATGTCTACAATGTTATATTTCTTCAGCTCGTCAACCTTCTGCGGGCGCAGCACCACAGCGTCATCTTCGCCGGCGTTGCCCTCGATGCCAAGTTCGCCAAAGTTGTTCAGACCCCATGCCCAGACGTTGCCATCCTTGTCGAGTGCAAAACTGTGGTACGAACCGCAAGCAATGTGCGTGACCTTGCCGCGGGGCAGACCGAGACCCTGAGGCACGAGGGAAGACATCTTGTTGCGCTCAATGATGCGGCGACCGAGCTGGTTCTGTTGACCGCATCCCCAAGCTTGCACATTGCCTTTGTCATCAAGGGCCAGGATGTGATTGGAGCCGGCGGCGAGGGCGGTAATGTTCTTGAGGGTAGGAAGCAGCATTGGGGTGTTCTGCACATGGATGGACTCGGTGAAGCCCAGAATGCCGTCGGAGGAGCGAAAAGTGCCCCAGCCGTAGATGCGACCGTCCTCTGTCAAGGCAAAGGAGGCAGAGTCAGAGGCGACCACTTGGACAAACTTGGCGCCAGGGGCAAAGTGACTGGGGTCAACGGCGCCGGGCGTGGACTCGTTGGGGTTCATGCCGGTGTCATCATCATCGTCGGAATCAGAGTCGTCATCTTTAGCGTCCATGTCTTTGAGGCCGCCATCCCAGGAAGTGTTGCGACCGAGCGCGCCCTGGTCGTTGACGCCCCAAGTGAGGATAGCGTTGTCCTTGGTCAGCGCGATGGCATGCATGCCGCCGCATGAGATCTGCACCACGCCCACGGTTTTTGAGGACAGGTTGTCGTTGAGACGAGGACGCTTGACGTCGATAGGCTTCTTGCCGTTGACCTTCTTTGCGCCGAGGCCGAGCTCACCCGAAGTGCCCTCGCCAAAAACGTAGACATCGAGGACTTGCGTGGGTGCTGTATTGATCTTCTTGCCCGTGTCGACGTGAGTCTTGGCGGGCTTTGCTGGCGCGGCTTTCTTTGGGGACGCTTTCTTGACGGGGGCCTTCTTGGGTTCGGGAGTCTGCTCCCTCTTGGCCTTGGGGGCTGTCTTCGTCTTGGTAGCGGCAGCCTTGGCTGGGGCCGGGGCGGTCTTGTTTTTCTTGACCTTGCGACCTTCTTGCGCATCGGGCTCCACATTTTCGATATCGTACTCGTCGATTACCTCTTCGGCCTTGCGCTTCTTGGACGCGCCATTGGTTGTCGGCTTGGAAGCGGCGGTCTTCTTAGGCGCTGCGGCTTTGGTGGTGGTGGTAGTGGCCGCGGCGGCCTTTGAGGCAGCGGCGCGTTTTGCAGGTGCCATTCTGGATGTGTGTGGGGATGAGAGTGTGAATAAAAGTGTTGAAGTCAAGACTACAGGAGTCGGAGAGGAACCTGCGATGAAATCGTTGATCGCGAAGGTCGAGGTAGGATCGTGTTGGTCGTGAATCAAGAGTCGCGTGGAAAACTTGGGTGCTGAGACGGAGCAAAAAAATGCTACAAGGCGGTGCAAAGAATAGTGGGAAGAGGTCGCAAAGCGGCTCCGTGATGAGAAGAGGCCCAGCTGATATATGGACCAAACAAAGAAGTCGAACAGAGGGTTTGTTGCAGCTTTGTCGAGGAGAATCCAGAACAAAGAACGACGCGCTTTGAATAGCAAAGCGACAATGATGCTCTGGCCCTACTTTTTTTTCCCTTTCTACTAGACAGCAGGCACCCACAGGCACCCATCAAAGAGGCAACAGGCTGCCGACAGGGGTAGCACCCACTGACGATCGGGGCCTGAGCTACTGTTTGCCCTCGGTTGGCCAATAGGAAGCTCGACATGCGCCACCGTCGCGAACGCGTCAAAGCTGTCAGCGTGTGGCTGGTTGGTGAAGTGGCAGTGCATCCTTTGTGTCGAGCTCAATGGAATTTGGATGGAGGCCAGGAGCCCGAATGGACTTTACAAAGCTTTACTCCCGACTTCAAGAAACATTCTCTCGAAGCAATCGTGACAGTTGTCAAATCATGAAGCCAAGTGGCTATTTTCCCAATGGTAAATGTGGAAATCGATTGAGGTTCTGATGGTATCTCTCCTACCCGGCAATCATTTCCTTTATTGAACGCCAATAATACCGTAAACAGCACATGATAAACGCCTGAGAGACAGCCCTTCTTGACAAAACGAATCATCCCCGTCTATGCTTTGGTGGTGAAATCAATCTCATTGGCAGGGTTGAAGCCACCGTCCGCGGCCTTCTCACAAGTGCAGGCATCGGCTGGTCTGGATCCGCACTGGCATTTGGCCCCTTCGACAGCGGAATTTTCCGTGGCAGAACGCTCACATGTGCACTCCCCGGCGGGACGGGCACGACACGAACAGCGAGGACCGGCTACGCTGTTTTCTGCGGGGGATTTGGCGCAGTTGCAGTTCAGAGCCGATTGCTTGCCGCAAGAGCATGTGGCTTGCTTGGCTGGGATCTTGTCAGCAACAAAATTCAGTCTCCTCCTGACACTGCTGCGCAAGAATACCCACCACATGTGCACTCAGTGTTGTTGCCCTGGCGGCAACAGGTGGTGGACTTGGGTGTGATGGCCATTGTGAGTTTCGGATCCTTTGATGGAAGTTGAAGTTGAAGGTGACGTCGTAATGCAACCCTGACGAGCTTGAGAACGCTGGCTATTGTTGTTCAAAGGAAACGTGTGGCTTTGGGAAAGGTGAATGCTGAGGAGCTGGAAAAGCATGGAAGTGTCGAGAAAATGTTGATTTGGATACTGATCATGAAAATGAATTGAGCTCGCCGTGACGTCTTTATAAGTCGAATAAGGCAAGCGGGTCACAGTATGCTGACTTTGATTAGAAGTGCTATGATTGGTTTAGACCGCAGGGGCTTTGTGCTTAACCAATCATAGATTAGCCATTTGCAAGCAAATGTAACAATAATGCCCATGTGCCCATCCTAGGCTCCATTCAACATCCGATACATGCAATGCTTGCTGATCACACCAGCACATCAGGCCGCGAGAGAGGTCAAGCGATTTTGAGCGTGGATACTGGGGTCAGGAGCCCCAGTGCGGTTTGTTTCGCCGCCGTCTTGATCTTTCTTACTATCAATGCTGATGCGCTACAAGCACGCTTTGTAATTGATCCTGCATTGCGAAAACTATGCACTTGCGACTTGCAGAGCTATAATCTGGACTTAGCATCATCGCCAGCAGCCGAACGAGTTCATAGTATTCTTCATACAGCTATTTGGCGTGCGGTTTTTTGCCCCCAACAGTAATTGTACATTTTCGCGAGGAGGTGAAGCAATCGGCTATGTTCTCTTAAGATAGTAGGGAATGCACAGCGCACTGCACCTGCTCAATTGCTTTACTGGCATATGGAAGTATGATCTCTCGTACGTAATAAGTGCTTTCTAGATAACGCTTGATGCGGAAACCGTAAGGGAGACAAGTTACAAAAAAGAAAATGGGCCTAACTGGGAATTGAACCCAGGACCTCGCGCAAGATAACTTAGAGTTGACCCTAAGCGCGAATCATACCACTAGACCATCAGGCCGAACAGAAGTCGGGTGCTTGCTGTACCCTAACCCTGTGATACAGAACTTTTTATCAAAACAAACTATGAAGCATAACACGAGATAAGTGTTCGGCGTGGATCGTTAATCCGCGCCGGGTTTGCTTAGAGCTCTCGCGCTCCTACGCAAATTCTCGACAGATTTAGAGACTTTTGTTCTCAAACCCTTGTTGCAAGGGCACGATTACTTGTCCGTTCGAACTCTGATCACATTTCGGGATGGGGCTATCCCCTTCACTAGGTTAGACAGGTTCTGGTCTTTCCACCAGCCGTGACAAACAGTGGCACCAGTGGCGGTAGAGTCTTTCTTGTCGGCACCTCCAGAAAAGTTTCGCTCCTTCTCCTGAAATCTGCTCTATTATGGCAAGGACCAACCTGATCGAGAACTTCAAGTTGCCTCAGCTGCGCACGTTTGTTGTAACAGGTCTTGGATATTGGGGCCAAAGTGTGAGGGATCATATGGATCGCATTCTCGAAATTGGTCAAGTTTACGACCCCCAGCTGAAGGAGCTGTTCATATATCTGAGCGACCTACATACAAAACACGATATCGCAGACGTACTGTCGTCCCATCTCTCAAGCGGTAGTTTAAATGGTTCACGAAGCTTATGCTTTTCTTGACCGGATGGCCCGGATTTGAAAGTCCTAAGTCAGATTGCTTCGAATTTGCGAGGCTTGGTCGAGTTGTCTTTCGGTTTTCAACTCGCTGATGTTGAGGCTGGCAAAGTGGGTAACGGTGACCGGCGCAGATCCCGGGAGTGGTATCGGAGCTGGTGGCAGCCAAAAAATAATTGAAATCCCCACATACGGTATTATTGAGGCCGGAGTTATCTGGGCGGCGGAGAGGTTACATGCCGGACCACGGACAAATTTGGTCAGCTGCTACTCGAGGTTACAAAAGACCGAGCAATGAGGTCGAGAACATGATCACGCCGGCAGAGCCTCGACGAGGATAAGACCCAGCTGGCCGTCGAGAATTTAGCTGTAGAGATTGCGGCCTGGTCGCCTCGATTGCGTGGATTCATGTTAGGCGGAGCGCTTGTAAAAATCGAAGGCAGATAATCGAAAGCAATACCTGACGTAGGCGGGGGAGGAAGCATCACTACATACTTGTAACACTTACATGTCATCTAGATGTTGTATTGGATGATGAAGAAAATGCAAGCTTTGCCGCCTCCTGCGCAACACACAATAGTAGAGTGCAAATGATAAAAGCTCACCCACTATGCGCGAAGGTCTCAACTAGCGTGAGGCATCATGCCATGGATTTTAACGTATACCCACCCACCACCTGGTTATGAAATCGACAAGCCCCTTGCATGATGCAGGCAACTTAGTCCACTAGGGATTCAGTTCAGTGATCAGCTGACACCTTTTCCTTCGTACTCAGTGGCAAAGAAGTCCCACGTACGAGTGCGGATGATAGGTGAGTTCGACTTTGGAGCTAAAGAGATATATAGACTTTGAGGCTACCCCACGCCTCATTCACACTCGAAAGCTTCAAAAGAGGTGTATGTGGAAATGGATCATGTGGCGGGTTCTCGACTTTGCCGACTACGTATATTTCAATACAACAGCTGGTGGCTCGACTCGATTACGCTGTTGCCAACCTTCGTCCAAGGCGTCGGATGCCGCGGATGATCGCCATGCTACTGACATTTGAACATGCCATTTCGCACAGTTCTCTCTATAAAAGAAAAGAATGTCCGTTCATGCTCGTTAAGAACGATCCGTGTTCAACCAAACATTTACCTGTCTGAAAGAAATGCTCATTTAGCATCATGGCAAAGACCGGCACCGCCCACAAAGTCATTTCGGTGCTCTTGCGCCTAACAGAATTTGTCTGCGGAGTGATTGTTTTAGCGATCCTCGCTCGCTTTACGTATCTCTTCAACACTGACAATTTGCACCCGAGCCTGGATGGTCGAGTCATCTACGCTATGGTTGTTGCTTGCATCACCATCGTGTACGCTACAATCTTCTGTGTGCCTTTCAAGACTCTGTTCTTGGGATTCCCGGTGGACTTTATTCTCTTCATCATGTGGCTCGTAGCATACGCTCTACTCCAAAACGTGGGTTCCTTATCCTATCGTCGTATTTCCTTCGTCCCAGGATCCTTGCTGACCAAAGGCGACTTTACATCCTATCAGAGAACTGTTGGCGGCACTTGCTCTGCTAATTGGTACTATGGTTATTGGGGTTACTACTGGGGTCGCTTCTGGAGGTTCGGTCCTCCTGCTCAACGGGTTCGCATCAACGGCGCTGGCTGCTCGGAGTGGAGAACGGTATTGGCATTCTCTTTCATTGCCTGGGTGTTCCACTTGACCAGCAGTATCCTTGTACGTGGTCACTTTTTAGCAACGCAAAAAACAGAGCTCACTCGTCTAACTGCAGGGAATCTACGTCTTCCGCACCTATATCAAAGGTGATGAGACGCGGCAGCATATCAATCACGACCCTGAGAAGTCCAACCGGTAAAGCCTCGCAAAGATGAATTTTGTTCTTCACATTTTATGCTAATCAATGAATCTAGACATCACCTCAAGAAACATAGCCACGAACAGCAGACGAATGACGGGCATAGCGAGGCTACCATGACTCCCCCTACAGCATCAGCCACCATGGCTCCTGCTAGCACGACACCCGCTACAGTGCCACCTGCTACAATGCCGACTTATGGTACGGCACCTTAATTCACATCGATTGCTCAAATGTTTCAGCCCGAGCGTCGACGTACGGAGGGAGTTTGAGGTGGACTTTGAAGTTGAGAGCCGCGCACGACAGTTCTTGACGTTTGAGACGGGATATGTGCTCGATGAAGAGTTCAGAGACTCACGAATAGCCGAAAAGATGTTGGGTTCGGGTTGAGCGACATTGGAGATGACTCTAGGGATCTCTTGGGCCGCAGAATTATCATCGACGGGAGCTATGTCGACAATTCTTCAGTCTTGTATCCACGTCTGGTAATTCCATCGTATCTTGACCTACCTTGGAAGAACCTTCACCATAGATGATCGAAAAAGACGAACAATAATTATCCTCCCATCAGACCATATATTTCTAATTCGTGCGTATTTATTCTCAAACCTAGGCAGGGTGTAGTCTGGGAAGAGAGTGAACTGTTCTATTTGGGGACCTGAAACGGTTTTCCTCAAGCCGAGGATAGTTTTGCCTCTAGCTTTATTAGTCGCAAGGCAGGGAGCTCCAGAATTCGACTTCTTACATTCCCCAGTGCGTTTGCTGCAAGGTCTGTGGAAATACTAGATGCACTGCGCCCTGGTGCGGATAAGTCTGAGCCTGACCGAAAATCTGAATTCTGATCTAGATGGACGCGATGGCGTATTTTTAAAACCAGCTTAGCATTTACCACTTTGTGATCTTCTCCGTATTCTGAGAAACTCGTCAGTCTGGCCAGAAAACTAGTCCTCCTTCGGTTAACGGGGAGAAGAGCTTCGGAATGGTGTTGAACGTACGCGCTGACCCAGTCCTCCGATTCCTTCAACATTGTCGATGCAAAAGGGACACACTACAATAGGACAACAAGACAGATTTAATGATGATTTTTAAGATATCTTCCAAGACTGTCGCTGATGGGTCATCTAGTGAAGCGTCGTGCTTCATCCTTGCCTCCGCCCTCTAAGGTGCATCTGGTTCGGGTATCAAGAAACCCCATTGATTTAGAGAGAGTCGCCAATTCATGACAATTGATGGCTGAGGTTCATGCGGTATGGCGGGCCTAGGAAGGACAATACGAGGTTATGCTGAGTTTGTCGGAGACGCCCTTGCCCAGGCGCAGCTGCTTTAAAGTCCTACCAGACGGGAGCCTTTCACGTTGCATATGATTCTGCCCAATCCAAAAGTCCTGAAAGTTCTAGATTTCCATGAATTCTTTTACCTGCTCCGCCCACCTACCGAATTGCTCATGGCTGCAGTATTGTCCCGAGCGATGATGCAGCAAACCGCATGACTGGGAGTCCTAGATGAAATGCCAATGTTACGACGCTTACCTTTGTCACTTGTTTGATTTTTCTGACAGCTTTCTTGGGTTTTTAGTGTTAAGCGCACTTCAGCATATCGAAATGTTTTATACTGGAGTTTTGTGTACTCGTAACAACCAAACGACTGATTCAATAGACTATGCACTATGACATACGCCAATTGAAATAATAATGAATAGAAATTCTTGAAGACTATCGATGAAAAAAGATATTTTTTGTATAGCCAGCTTTCTCAAGTGCATATCTGACCTGGAACTTTGCGTCGCGCCAATACCCCGGCCACCAGCAATATTGGGTGGCGCAGCACCGGTCTCTCCGCAACACGAGCTCTTGCTCTCAGGGTCTTCTTTACAGAATCTGGCAAGTACGAATTCGGAAGTCGTTAGCAGTTTGATGCAGGATTAAATCGCGATCTATTTTTGTTCGCCGAACAGAGCTGCGGCTTTACTCTGTGGATGCGTTGAGTTTCTCTGTTCACCAAGTGTATCTCGATCTGATTGAGGGCGCAGCAGGGACAGTTCTGCATATCAGGGAATGTATAAGAAGACAGTATCTCGCTGTTAGAAAATGAACTCACATGAGCACTCAGCACAAAGATCATCAAACATCTACCATAACCCCATCTGCCTGTCAATTTTCAACAGCATCACTTCTACTCACTTTACCTTGCGCCTTTCCGTCAACAACAATCTCACGCCGCAATCATGCTCTCCAACATCATGACCATTGGCCTCATGGCTTCTGCAGCTTCCGCCTTTCCTAGTAGCAGCGCCTCCAAGCTCACTTGCATGGAAGCTGGCATCAAGATCAAATCTTGGACCGTTGAGAACTTCGACTACCACGCCGACTACCTGTCTCTCACGCCCGACAAGTTGACTGCTGTCAAGAGCTTTGTCAACTTCGACCTCGTCAACCCTGTCCTTTCATACAAGGCAAAGTGTAGCGCCTTGTCCGAGTCGCAACCGGAGCCTTTCGCCGACAAGAAGTCTTACGCATGCAAGATTGACGGCAAATATGCCGGCGACGCCGCCTCCTTCAAGTTCAGCCTCGCCAAGAACAAGCTCGAGATCAAGCAATCCTGGTCATGCGTCGAGGACGGTGGCCGCATTGAGGCCGACGGTTTCGTCACGGTGAAGAACACCCAGTGCACTGACTGGACCAAAACCAACAACCTCTGGAAGAACGACGGGCTCTACTCCAACCGCGCTGTTGTCTGCCCCAAGATCAAGGTCACAGTCCCCGTCAAGAATCTCTCTGCTGTTCTGTGAGCGGTTCCCCAACTCTGATCAGATGTCAGGAACAAAGAGCGCGTTTCTTAAGCAGGATATTTCCATCGGTTGGCTTACGAACACAAATATTGCGTTGATTCATAGCCAGATACTTTCACGATAAATACTCTAGACCTAATCATAATTTCTCTTATCCATGCTTTGCTGCCGTTCTTGATTCCAATGATTCCAATGAATTCCAAGTCGCAACAGAAGACTGAGTACTGCGACACGTTCTCATTATAGACGCCACGCACCATGGTCATAAACTCCGTAACCATAAGGCTCACCGTTTCTAACAGTAGCACAATGTCACAGAGAGAGAGCATCACAATCCTCAAGCTGTCGTCAGTTCGACATCAACACTCTTCACAGTTTGCTAGCACCGGGAACACTCTTATCAGCTAGTTCTCTTCGTCAATAAACTTTTCAGCGTTGTGAATCTCGATCGTCTATTTACCGAGAGACTCGCCCAATTCCGCACCCCTCTCAGCAGCAGCCTTGACACCAGCATCAATCACCTTGTCGAGTCCCTCCTTTTTGAACGTCTCGAGCGCGGCATGTGTGGTACCGTTGGGGCTGGTAACGGAAGTGCGCAGCTGGGATGGGGAGTCGGAGGATTCGACGAGCATGCGGCCGGCACCGAGACAAGTCTGGGTGGCAAGGCGAGTGGCAACGTCCTCGGGAAGACCTAAAGCGGTACCGCTGGCAATGAGGTGCTCGACGATAGCGAAGAAGTAGGCCGGTCCCGAGCCTGCGAGCGGTTAGTACAGCGAATTCGCATGGTGCCAATGTATGAGGACGTACCCGAGATGCCAGTGACGACGTCCAGGAGCTCCTCCTTCTCCACCCACTCGACGGCCTTGGCAATACTCCTGAGGAGCGTGTCGAGTCTCTTTTTGTGCTCATCGGTGACGTCGGCGCTGGCAAACAGACCAACGGCGCCCTCTCCGACCAGGGCGGGCGTGTTGGGCATGGCCCTCACGACGGGCGCCTCCTTGCCATCCTCGCCCTGAGCCCACTTCTTCAGGCTGCCAAGGGTGATACCTGCCGCGATAGAGAGGATGATGGGAAGGGTTTGGCGGTGGCCCCAAACAGTCTTGAACTCCTCGCAGACGGACTTGCAAACCTGGGGCTTGACGGCGATCACGACAATGTCGGCGTCCTTTGCGGCGGCCAGGTTGTCGGTGGTGGTGTTGACGCCGAGATCAGCGCACTTTTTGCGGTTGACTTCCCAAGGCTCGGAGACGGTGATAGAGGACGGCGAGAGGCCTTGGGTGACGAGGCCAGAAATGATAGCGTAGGCCATGTTGCCGCCGCCGATGAAGGCGAGGTTATTTCCTTCGAGTTGAGACATTGTAGCGGTGAGATGTGGCTTCGTGAAAAGTCGTGGATTGTTCAATCAACAGCCAAGAGATTGGAGGAGAGGTGCAATTGGTCGCGGTAGACTGAGTTGAGTTGAGACATTTGTGACAGAACGAGAGGGAAATGGAGGGAAGCGCTCAATGACATAGATGGTGGGGTAAGGGTATCTCTGGTTCTCGGCCAGTAAAGGCTCAGCAGAGGCAATCCATGTTTGCCATTTACCAACCTACAGGAGATTATATCAGAAATTCTAATAAGGCACACAGAGTCACTAAAGAGGTAGCTTGTTTGCCAAAATGTATAGTTCTTGTTGTATCACCATGCAACCACAATGCTGTGCGATCACGATGCTGGACGACCCCTCGCAAGAACCCCTCCTACGTCACGGAAGGGTTAGGGTCAATATCGTTCCAGCCACTGACCAGCCACAGTTTGTGTGGCTAAAAGCTTCAAGCACGTGACAGAGCGTAGGCATCATTTCCCCCATCGTAAAACAACCATTGATGCGTCGATTCAACCTCGACGAGGTCCCCATCGCTGTTCTTAGTGGTCGTCACGCCTCAGCCATGGCTCCGCCGCCTCGATGAGCTTCTCGTGCAGAGCCTTGTCGCCCGTCGCCTCAAAGACCTTCTCCCACCACTCTGGGTTCGCCTTCTTGACAAAGACCAGGAAGCCGAGCCACTGGAAATCCGCATAGATTGGCTTGTCGCCCTCCAGAAACACGCCTTCCTTCTCCTTGTACAGCGCTGTGATGGCCTGGAGGCTCTCCTTGGCCGCATCAATGGCTGGCTGGCCGCCAAGTTCCTTCTCGGCTTGGTCGCAGGGCTTTCCGACGAGGCGGGTGCGGTCCTTGTACCAGTACTCTTGAGAGGGCGGGTTCAAGAGGTTGCGCGGGACTGCGCCGACGTAGAGGCCGATGAGAGTGGAGAGGAGAGGGCCGACGAGGCCTTCCATCTTGGCTTGGAAAGGGGAGTCAATGTGGGCGGGAGGCTCGGGGTAACGGGACTCAATGGCCTCCGCGATCTTCTTCGAGTCCATCACGCAGGTGCCGTCCGGAAACTTGACCACAGGGACGGTGTACGCCCAGGTGCGAGTCTTGGGGTCATTCTCTTCGACGCTGGGAACTGGTCAGGCCTGGTGCATTCGGTTCGGGCGAGAGAGAACGTGGACCTACAGCGGCTTGAGGGTGGGCTCAATGTCGGGGTACTCGACCTGATCGAAACTTGTCAGCCGTACTTTGGACGCAGGATATGCCTCGGGTACCAACCCATTGCGTCTGGTAGTCGATGCCCTTGTAGTTGAGCAACAGTCGTGCTGGTAGGGTGAGGTTAGCATCGTAGGCGCGTAGGGACGTAAGATAGTTTGAGGGAACGTACACTTCCACGGGTTGAGAGACCAGGACTTGCCATCCTGGCCGGGAATATCGAAAAGGGTAAGCTTGTCAGACATGTTTCTCTTCTGAGGTTGTGTTGCTCTATGGACTCTGTTGGTTGGCTCTATGCGAGTTCGGGCGAGGGGATCAGACTTGCCTCGTCACTTCATGCGGGGTCTATCGTATTTATACAATCCACTTTCGATGCACTACTTTCAGAGCTCCCTCACACTATGCGTCCAAATTGGAGTTCAACCTTCAGCTTTAGTCATGATCGACTCCACTACGTTGCCGTCAAGTGGAGAGCTGTGTGCGATGCCTCGGAAACAGGATGGTGGTTACTCATTAGTCCCTGGTGACTAGCTGCGACTTGGCTCATATTCATTCTTAACCGACGTTCCCCAGTGCTACACGTGGTGCTTTTCTTTCGAGTGATGTATCACCGCAGGGGTCCTCTGACCGACAGATAGAACGCCACTGTGCGCAAAAGGTTGATACCCCGGCATTCGATGACGTGCGTTGCAGCGGCTGTGGACTTCACCCCAACCTCATGCGTAGCGTGAATCTGGGGATGTCCTGGCTCCTTCGCAAAGGCGCTGTCTGGGAAAGAGATTGGGATTTCAGATTTTTTTGAGCCGGAGTTGGGTTCTCGAGGCGTAAAGCACGCTCATCTCGCGTGAAGCCCTCGCTTCTTGTCATAGACATGACGCAGCCGAGAGCTCGCCACAGTCGTGTGCCAGAGCGGGCGAGAAGTCAGGGGCACTTTTACCTTCCACTGTGCCCAGGTCGACAAAAGCATTGACGACAAAGGAGAACATACCAATAGATGAACCCTGTCCCGTTCTTATGAGACTACCATGCCAGACAGCTCCAAAAGCCGATCGACGGCCCGCGCGATGCCTGTGCGGCTAATGATTTCCACCCTGCCCGCGGGGTCGCCAAAACATCCCGGGATGATTTTGAATGATGTGAAGCGAACATCATGAACTCATTCCTACTGACCTCATACATCATCACTCATCATCATGGCCAGAACGTGGCTCGTCACCGGCGCCTCGAGCGGCTTTGGCATTCACATCTGCCTCAAAGCTCTCGCCGCTGGCGATACGGTCATCGGCTCGGTCCGTGACCGTGACCGCGCGAGAGAAGCCGTGGAATGCATCGAAAAAGCCGGAGGGCACATAATCCTCCTTGACAATACTTGGGGTCAAGAAAAGATCAAAGAGGCCGTCGATGGGGCGGTGGCCAAGTATGGTGAGATCGATGTCCTGGTGAACAACGCTGGGTCACCAATTACAACGGCTGTCGAGAACTTTACGTGCGTCGTCATTTCATTTTGCAAATCAGGTGGGCATACGGCTCACATGAACATAGGGAAGAAAAAGCGCGTAAACAGATGGAAATCTGTTTCTTCGGCCCTCTCTTCACCACGCAGGCCGTGCTTCCCTCCATGCGCACGCGTCGCACTGGCCTCGTCATCAACAACACCTCTGCCTCGGGGCAATTTGCCGTTCCCGCTGGCGCACTCTACTCGGCCGCCAAGTTCGCGCTGGAGGGCCTCACCGAGGGCCTTATTGCGGAAACGACCGAGTTCGGCATCTCGCATCTCATCGTACAGCCGGGCTCCTTCAAAACCAACTTTTTCGGCGGAATGGAAAGTGGGGGAGACGTTGGTGAGGAGTACAAGAAGGGCGCGGTTGGAGCGATGCTAGAGGCATTCGATAGTTCGCATGGCAATCAGAAGGGTGATCCGGCCAAGGCGGCGGAGAGGATCGTTGAGTTTGTCCAGGGTGAGGGGCTAGGTGGACAATTGAAGGGGAAGGTCACGAGAATGCTGCTGGGACCGGACTGCTGGCAGATATTAGACGAAAAAACGAGGAAGTTAAGGGAAAATGTTGAGCTGGGCAAATCTGTTGCGGAGAGCACAAACTTTGAGCCATGAATCGACAGTTTGCGTTACTGGAGAGCGGGTCTCTCCAATGACGGACCCAAGTGATCTTCGCGTACTCTGCTTCTCTTGTCTATGATATCCTTGTCCGTACGCCGCCATCAGTAACACCCTTAGAATGAATTCATTCGCACCAAATAGATATGTACGAGTTGCAGGTCCCGCAAAACCCGTTAAGCACCCCCTAAGATTATGCAAAACGCCTAAGAAAAAAGCAGACACCCAAAAATCACCCTAGGGATATGCATCCGACTCAGCAACGGCCCTCCTCTCTCCAAACAGATACGCTGCCTCCAAGCAAAATCTGCCATGTCCTCTCTCCATCTTCCTCTCACTTCCATAGCAGACGACCACTCCGTCGACAACCCCACTCAGCACGCCTTCCATTGCACCCATGACACTGTAGCCGATGAAGCTTGCCATAATACCCACCACATATGCGTACGCTGACCCGCGAACTCCCAACCCGTCAGGCAACTGGATTCGAAGCTGTTTAGCTGTAATGACCCATCCCGCGAAACCAAGAGCAGTGGCCATCAGGAAGCGAGTAGCAACGAGAAGAAGCTTGGCGAGCCGGTAAGGGAGAAGCGGAGAGGCTGACGGCGAGCGGGAAAGGCGGAGCGCGCGGGGTGTGAGAGCCGTTGTCGGAAGGGATGACGGGAGAAAATCCATCTGATCTAGTCCCCGGGCAGAGATGGACAGGTTTTGTGAGTGGATCGCCGCATAAGTAATAGTAAGAGGATTAGTCATTGCCACAACTGGCGTCGGGATCCAAAAGCTGGCAATGTTCGCGATCGCCATGCCCATCCTGCGGGGAAGTAACAATAGCGGTGCGCGGACGAGTAGACTGAGAAGCGTGGATTCGCAAATGCTTCCAAAGATGTTTGTGACTGCATGGTGCAAAGCAGCAAGAACAATCTCCGTTGATGGCGTGACCTGCCCGGCGTTGCGATGAAAGTACCACTGCGAGACAGTGGCCGCTGTGGTCGCCCTGTGTACGGCGTTGATCACACTCAATGTCCACATGTACATGAACACAAAGGCTGCTCCCAGCCACCAGCTCGAGAGCCTGATGACGAAGCGCACCAGGCTCTTGGAAAAGTAGCCCCCCATGAACACCCTTGTGAACATGGCAAGCCAAGCCCATGTCCAAAACACAATGATAGCGAGCGTGCCGAACCCCACAATCAGAAGTCCTGGATTCTGTGCGAGTATTTTGCTGGAGAACTGCAAGATCTCGATGGCCTGTTGAATCGCTCTGCGCCCCTTGACAATCAACCACAGCCATAAGACACAAGAGGCGGCAGGGATAAGCGAAGCCCAGCGCATGACGGTGTCTTGGAAGCTATGTCCGTGCGTACGGCCTTTGAAAGAGGAGATAAAGGAGTAAAGGGAAAATGAGAACATAATGACAGGGACCGCGACGAGGATAACGCTCACAAGCGGCCGAACGAAGGAGCGCAGGGCAGCGAGCCAGATAAACGATACAAAGACTGCTACCACCGTATCGACAGCCAACATATCAAATGACTTCTGTAAAGTCGTGTAAATGGTGTCGCCGACCGGACTGCTTCGTGGTGCCGTGTGCAGCCATACCAGCACAAAGGTTGACATCATTCCGGCAAAAGATATGAGGAACAACCAGGCAAAGAATGGATCGTGTCGGAATATTTCGCCTTCGAACGTTGGAGTGGCTGTTGTCTGGATCGGACCATCCCCGTCCACCGATGTTTGTGCCACACTGCTTAACGCGCCCTCCCTTCCTTCTGACCGATCCAGTATGAAGGGCCTTCTCTCCTCTGCTCCTTTGAAGCGTTGAAAAGCTGGAGGGCTTGAGTCTCGTGGCGCTTCCCCACCGAGAAGAGATTCCGGAGGATCTTCATCGGTGTCAATGTGGGATTCGAGGCCAATATCTTGCATCTTATGCCCGGTGCTTTGACTCTCATTATCACCATGGGTTGCAGAAGGCTCTACTGTCGCCTCATTGAGTGTATCGGCTCGCCCTTGGAATGGTCTGTGTATGCTTCTTGTTCCTGTCCAGCTGCTGTGAAGGCCTCTCCTAGGTCGGTCATCGCTCGCGCTTTCTACTGAGCCTCGGTCTCGTGCCTCTGATTCTGCGCTATCTTCCAGCTTGCTCGCCGCGACTCGTCGAGATCGTTGCAACGCGAAAAAGTCGGCTACCTCGCGTTCCCTTTCCTCCTCATCGTTGTCCTCATCATATTCATCCAATGTACTTTGAAACAGGGGTGCATCTTGCGCGGCTGTTATACGACCAATATGACCGAATCGTGAGCCGCTACCATTCTGCTGATAGGGGTTGCCGCTGGGCGCGAAGCCCCTGGAAAGAAACGATCGTTGAGGAGCATTCCCCCGACCGGTGTCCCGCGTGGGTCGTGAGGGTCTTGAAGAGCCGGTGCCCCAGTCGTTCGTCCGCTGCGTTTGGTCACTGTCGGGTTGACCAAAGTTGGAGAGTCTCGACTGAGATTGCGAGAGAAACTTGGATGCGTCTGCGGATTGAGTCAGTCACCGCACTGTTCATGCCGTGATCAGGCCAGACACGCAGGTTAAGACGTACATTCTGAGAACATGGTCCAACTTTAACCACCGCCGCCGCTCACCAGCAGCGCGCGGTCTTCGAAAGCCTGGCTAGGTCTGTGTCGTGCTCTTTCGGTGGTCGTTTGTTGCAGCCTGCAGTGAACAGCACCCAACAGCGATGTCAGTTTAGACCAGACGAGCCGCAATGACGACAGCCCAGATTTGGCGATTGGACTGGCAAGTTCGGATGAGCGTGAAGCCGTATTGGAGTCCAAGTAAGAAGTTCCAAGGACCGTGGGATGAGGATCTTTTGGTGCTTTCTTTAGACCAGAGGACATGTGACTGCGAGTATCATGAAAGATTGAGATGGAGGACTCGTGATGCGTGATACCGGGAACATGATCGAGGTGCGAGACCAGGCGCAAAGGCATGTGACGCTAGGCGACTCTCGGATACAGGGACTCTAATGATGGTCTGTGCGTTATCAGCGAGCCCCCACAGTGAAGCGCTTGCAGCGCAGGCGCGTCTTTCATGCACGCGGGGTTCCGCACTCGGAAGGTCCAGAGATCCACTTTCTCCGTTCACCGCTATCAGGGAAAGTGTTGTGATACTCTAGACCTGGTGACTCGGAGAGATGGTTTACAGCCACATGTGGCGCAGCACTCAAGCTGAACGCCACAATGATGTTTTGTTTGGGACGTGCCGTTACACGCGCCGCAGATCGGCATGGGTCGATGGCATCGCGACAACCTCAACATACAGCTCTTTCTTTCAAGGCAAACTTACCGCTGCGGCCATCATTCTTTTCTCTGAGCTAGCCTATCCGCGCCCTTGAAGCAGTGTAAACGGCCACACATCCTGCATGTCATGATACCATCTTGGCGCAATGGATCAGCCTTCGCCCAAGCGCCGCCGCACCTCGCGTGAGGGCTCTTCCGTCAACATCCCACCACCACCACCAAGCCAAACCCGCGATGACGGCCCCACAACTTCAAACAACGAGCGCGCCACGAAGCGGCCGTCGTTTGCATCGCCCACAAAGTCGAGCATGGCGAGATGGAATCCCGAGATCCTCGAACGAAGACGGTCGTCATCGCCTCAAAAGTCATCCCCAACGCGTCCGGCCAGGCGCAGGAGTCCACGTAATCACGACAGCGACGGGGCCCGACTGCCCTCAAGCCTGGGCGCAGCAGCCGCCGAGACCGAGACTGTAATTGAGAATGAGCTCTCCCGAGAAACGAGAGCTCGAGAGCCGGCTGCCAGCCAACCCCTAGCAGCAGGTAGCGCGGCCACCGCATCGCAACGAAATCCCGAGGACGACGAGGAATTCAACCCCTTTCTGCGGCGCGGCATTCGACGGTCTCCTCCGACTGGCATTAGCTTTCCAGCAGCTGCAGAGCCTGAACTTCCCCCGTCTGTCCCCGATGCGGTCTCCTCGACTCCTCCACGCGGCATCCACAGCAGTTCACCGTCCCGCTGGCGCGAAAAGAGAAAGACGCGCGCGAGACCTTCTTCTCCATTGAAGCAGTCATCTCTTCGACCACTAGCCGATCACGCGCAGTCGCAATCTCAAGACGATGTGGTTTCACCTTCAAAGAAGAGGGGGTTGCAAACGTCCAAAATCACGCAGCGTGATGGTAGCGAGTGGAAACCAGAGGTCTTGGCAGACATTACGAATAACTCACGAAATGTTCGACCTTTTGATCCAAACAACAAAAAACGACGCAAAATCCATGCGCTGAAGGAGGAGATGAGACAGCTACAGGCGGATTTGGAGCTGATATCCCGCGAATCCGAAAGGATACGTGTTGCGCATAGTCTAGGGAGGGACATTGAACTTTCAGACGAGAGGGAAACGCTGAAGACGGTCGGGAAATATCTGGTTGAGGAAGACGAACTAAGTTTACAGGCGAGTCAGCTCGAGCAACTCGCAAAAGCTGCGATCAGGCCGGGTGAGCTTATGGGGCTGCTCTGCCCAGCCAGAGACATGACAGCAAAACCCATGAGCGATGAGGAGTTGACAAAGGGCATCGGGTCGCATCGGCCTGTCGGCATGACGGTGGACCAGGAACTGCCGTTTCTGCATTTGTTTAGCGGGTTTGATGTCGCCTCCTCCATAAGCACACTTCCGGCAACGGCAGAAACCCCATGCAGACAAAGGCACTCTCTTTCTCTGCGCTCACGACACTATCCCGGGCTGTTTTCCTCAAAGATTGACATGGATGTGAATGGCCTCGACCTTTCCATCACTGAGATCAATGTCTCGGCACTGGAGCCTGCCGCCAAGGCTGAATTAGGGCCGTTCATCAAGCAATTATGCACCCATGAAGGCAACCGAAGTACTCGTTGGAACATTGGCATAATGACATGGGCGATGAGCGAATGGGTCGTGGTTGCAAGAAAGAGAGCCCAAGTTTGGGCTGTGCTCAAGAAAGAGGTGACGGAGCGCATATTGACAACGGAGAGACCATCCGCGAAGGGCGGGGAAGTCGATGAAACTGCCACTAAACGCGAAATTTTAAGATATCTGGGAAATCAAAGCTTGGTGGTCGAAGTCCCCACGACAGACGAGGAGACGAAGGCGTCTTTGCGCTTTCAGTGGGTGATCGGCTTTGACTGGACAGGCGAGGCAAGCAGCCAAATTGATGTTTCTATGGGCGCGCCTGGCAAATGTAAGTCTAGAATGCATGCCGGCGATGGCGAAATTGAAGCTGACAAGGTGTGTAGGGACCAAAGTCGATCAAAAGGGCGCATTGAGCAAGCTGCCAAGGCTGTTTGAGAATCTCGTGCATGGTGGGGAGGAACCTGTGGATGCAGCCCGGGCGATGGCTGCGCTCGTTTGCAGAGAGACATTATCGTAAACTTAGCGACGGTGCATTATCATGGCATAATGGACGATATTGATAACCATCTGAGATGACGGTCCTCCGGCGGGCGATTCACACTGTGCCAACTGCTCCCCGTTGTATCTCCAAATATTATTTTCGTACCCTCCAAAACGCGCCGCCCATTTCTCTAAGCCATATAGTCCCACCAGCCATCACCTGTTATGGGGGGTTGCGCGGATCTTGCGTGGTCGGTATGCTCAGTCGACGGTGACGCCCTTCGCGCGCAAGTCGGCCTTGGCCATATCGATCTCCGCCATCAATTCCTTGTGTGCTTCCGGAACATCGTTGAACGTGAAAACGCCGAGACCGAGTCGGAACAGCAGAAGTGCGCCAAAGGAAACAAGAGCCCAGAAGGGAAGCTGGAACGTGCAGGTCAGCGAGCTGCTATATTTGCAGATTTTCAGTGAGACTTACAACAGGAACGATCTGCTCTTGCACCAGAGCAGGAAGGGGTATGAGCTCAAGGAAGAGAGCTAGGTAGAGCTGGTAGATGTAAGCGAGTGCACATCTTCAATGTCAAATTGGTCCGTACAGATGAGACGAGGAGGGCGAGGGAGATGGTCTGCGATGCGCGCGTCATGATGTCAGATTGTAAGTCGCCAAGTCGGGGGCGGTGATTATTCGTCGGGCAATGAGCGTGGGTGCACAATGGCGAAGAATTGACTGATGTTGACGATGCAGCAACTACAACGTGTAGCTTCACGTCTGGCATCGATTAGGGGCGCGTTGATGACTAAGCTGGAGCTTTTGGGATAGGGTTAGGGGCTATGATGCCATCTTCACATCGCACGAGGTGAATGCCTCGAATGGAGGTGAATGTGCAGTACCGTGGAGTTGAATTACGTGTCAATCCCGAAGGCGTGACGCCAGCTTCTGCAATACGCCGTTGTGACCATCCCCACTGCTTGTGTCTGTGTCTTTCGCGATGTCGAGCTGGCTCTTCGTCTCACTCGCCCCCTGTCTCTCTAGTTGCCCACCTCTTGTTCCTACTTTTAGCAATGAATGTCTTAGGAATTTTAGACGTGACCATGGCGTCCAGATTATCTTGGGGTTGTGTACTGGCTGGAGAAGCCCGATCGCGATCATAACAAACTGCAAGGGCTTCTCAGCGTTGGTCACATTCACACCGTGCTCTATTAATACCGAATCGCTGTATGCACACACCATAGGGATCGGCAGCATTTGTGACAATGCTGCACAAAGTCTCGCACGATTCTCCTCCCGAGAACAGAACCAATGACCCGAGAGGCCAGGCAGATTCGCCCTGTGACGAGGCGGGAGAGCCCTTACATCTGCCGAGATGGGTTGTCTCTTTGTACCCGCGGCTGCACCCTTGGAGAAATTAGCTGGTGCTTTTGGCGGAAGAAGTCTTCACTTCCCTGGCTGTAATCCGGCTGCTGGAGCTGCAGCTCAGCGAGGAAGGCCTCAAGTGTAATGGGTAGGGCACCTGCACGTAACCTTGTGAGGGGCGGCAGATCCAATGCTGTCTCACGCAGACCGGAGAGGCTATGAGACATTCGCCCTTGATAGGATGAGCTCAATTACTGGGTTCTCAGTGACGTTGTCCTACGTATATCTGTCGATCGGCTGACCCATCTCGCTCTTTGTCTCTTCTTTCTCCAGATGTGCTTGATATAAATACGGAAAATATTCACCTCAACAACTGTCAGACTCAACACCGACGAGAACATGGCGATGACCATTCCCCAACCAAAAGGCCTCCCCGTCCTAGGCAACGTGCTCGATGTAAACCCAAACAACCCGTGGACGTCGCTAAGAAAACTTGTCGAGACATACGGCGATATCTGCAAAATCACGGTTCTCGGCCACACCATCGTGTTCGTCGGCTCCGTCGCTCTGGCCGAGGAGATATGCGATGAGACGCGATTTCGGAAGTACGTCGGCGGCCCAATCGTGGAGATCCGATACGCTGTTCACGATGCTTTATTCACAGCCTACGAGCACGAGCCGAATTGGGGCGTCGCCCATCGCATCATCGCACCATACCTTTCGCCCTCATCAGTAGCACATCACTTTGAGGATGTCCGGCTCACAACACAAGAGCTGATCGACAAATGGTCCGACATGGGTCCGAAGGAGAATCAGAGAGTCCTCATCGAGGATCTGAATCGATTGAACCTAGAGGCCACTACCTTGATCCTGTACGGCAAGAAACTGAACGGCTTAGATGGACCAGAACATCCCATGATCCAGGCAATGGAGGATTCTACCTCAGAAGCAATGAAGCGCCCCAATCGACCAGGCATTCTCAACTGGCTCCTTCACCAGCGGAAATTCAAACGCTCAACAGAGACGATGCGTGCATACGGTGCTGAGATGATAGACTACTACAAGCACAACGCCGAAGTAAGATCCAAAGAGCACCCACGCCTGATGAGTGCCCTGATGGAGGCCAAGGATCCCGACACCGGGGCATCACTCACGCACTCTCAGGTCATTGACGAGATCGTGACGATGCCCATCGGGACCAGCACTGCACCTTGCTTGATTACAACAGCCATCTACTACCTCATTAAGAACCCAGAGTGCATCGTTAAAGCCCGCGCCGAGCTTGACGCTGTGATCGGAGATGGTCATCTCACCCACGAGCATCTCCAGCAGCTCCATTACGTGAAGGGCATCATGCGCGAGTCTCTCCGTCTGTCTTTCGCCGCGCCTGGCTTCAACATTGAACCTATCCCCTCAAGTTCGAAAAAGCCCATCGATCTCGCCGGTGGAAAATACCAAGTGGCCCACGATCAGGTCATGATCATCGTCCTCGCAGGCGTCAACCGCGACCCAGCCGTTTTCACTGAACCGCTCAAGTTTAAGCCAGAAAGGATGATGGGCGAGGGCTTTGAAAAGCTCCCGCTAGGCGCGAAGCGATGGTTCGGCAATGGCAAGCGAGAATGTATCGGTAAGGCTTACGCTGAGCAGTGGAACCAGGGGGTTTTGGCCATGTTGATCAAGGAGATGGATTTTGCAATGGTGGATCCGGACTATGAGTTGGAACAGGACGGATGGTTCAACTTGCGCCCGGTGGGATTCAAGGTTGAGGTGAAGAAGAGGACAAACGCCTGAATTTCGTGACAGACATCATCTTGTCCAAGGCGGTGGAATGATCGACTGGAGAGTCTCGGTCATCTGTTTTGAGATTTCCATGTCACTAGCATACTGCGTTCTTAACTTTTACTATTCGTGTCAGCTGTTGGTCAACATTTTTATTGCTTGCAGCTAGTAAAGCAATTGCGGTTTCAACTGTCTTTAGGCGTTGCGCTATCAACAACCCACCCACCCAGAAAGCTAAGGATTGAAAGTGTACACTCACTATCAGAACGGAGTTTGTATCGGCTTTCAAATCTTCACTCTTATCGGTTTATGATGGAACATGAGACTTGGGGGCGGATCATAACCCCAACCCTCGAATTGTCTTATCGATATCATGTGCACTGTCTGATCCCAGTGTGACGTCATGTCAGCCTGACGCAAAGGGCATCGTCTTGGAATTTATGGATAGTCGTCCGGAATGGGCTTATTGACTGGTCGAGACATCAAGTCCATTCCAGTGTGCGTATCTGCAGGACCGGTTGTTGAGTCTCTCTAGCAAAAGCATGTCTCATGCAAATAGCACATCGATGATGCGTGGACGCACAACCTCGGCAGGCGGGGCCTGGCCCCAACGTCAAGACGCTGGACAGAAACCTCGACTCTATGGAGCTCCATTCTCAAGCTCGAAATATCCAACATTGCTCCTCCAGCTTCAAATCAGCCGAGCAGACACTCGCGAACATGACCACGATGCAAGCCTGGCAAGTTAAGGCCGCAGGCCCCATTTCCAACACCCTCACTCTGAACGACAGCCTCTCTCGCCCAGAAGAGTCCTCTCTTCAGCAAGACCAGCTCCTCATCCAGGTCACTCATGCCTCTCTGAACCCCGCCGACTACAAGCTTCCTGAGTTGGGCCTCGCCTCTCGCTTCGCCGTCTCTTATCCCAAAACCCTCTCCATGGACCTCGCCGGCACGGTCCTCGCCGTCGGATCCTCCCCACACACCGATGTCAAGATAGGAGACCGTGTGGTCGGGCGCATCGACCCTCTGACCAAATCCGGCGCCCTCGCGCAAGTTGTTGTGCTCGACAAGAACTCGTGGGCCATCCTCCCCGAGAGCGTCTCTATGGACCACGCAGCTGGTCTGCCAACCACCGGCCTCACAGCCTACCAATCCATCCAGCCCTACGTGAAGCCCGGCTCTAAGGTTTTCATCAACGGATCCACGGGCGGTGCCGGCACCTGCGGCATCCAGGTGGCCAAGATCCTCGGCTGCCACGTCACTGTGACCTGCTCCAGCCCCAAGGCACAGCTCTGCAAGGATCTCGGCGCGGACGAGATTATCGATTACAAGTCCGAAGACGTGATCCAGCGACTCTCGTCAAAGGGCGCCGACTACGACCTGATTGTGGACAATGTCGGCAACTCGCCTGCCGACCTCTACACCGAATGCCACGAGATCCTGAAGCCCGCAGGAACCTATGTCTACGTCGGAGGTCAGGTCAGTGCCGGGTCCGCGTGGCACCTCGGTTCGAGTCTTCTTCGGCCGGGCTTCCTGGGAGGACAGAGCCGGAAATTCAAGGCTATCATGACAAAGAACGATTCCAAAGCGCTGGGCGAGCTGGTCGGATGGATGGCTGAGGGGAAGATGAAGACGGTGGTGGACTCGGAGTTTGGGTGGAAAGAGGTGAAGGAGGCATTCGAGAAGCTCAAGGGGGGCAGATGCACAGGCAAGGTGATTATTAGTGTGCAGTAAGGGGAAATTTATGGCTTCAATCAGGTCTTCAGTAATGTTAATGTTTTCTTGATACCAACCGAGGGCCAAATGCAAGCAGCAGGTTCGTAGACCGTGACCGAGATGGGTCACGTGATGTTCCAGATTGCGATAACGTTAGTCAGGAACGACCCGCCGCTGATTGGCTTGGCTGATCGCTCAGCTGCACTAGCTGAATTCGGCATAGCGTGAGCGATGCAGGGTCCCTCTGACTTCATTCAGAAACTTTCCATCGCAAAACACCAACGCCTGTTTGTACGCCCTCCTCCATCTCGCAGCTGCATCACTCTGTGACAGCTTTTCTTCAAACGACCTTTGTTCCTCGGGTTTCATGTCGTATCTGTTGCGCCACTCTTCGCGATCTTTTCTTGCTCTCGAAAAAAAAATTATCATCCAGCAGCCAAACCAGCTCAGCCTCTCCTCCTTCCACACCCTTTCCCTCACCACCGTGATGGGCAAAGCAGAAAGAGGCTCTCGACGCCCCGGCGATCGTGGCGGCCGCGGTGGTCGTGGTGGTCGTGGCGGACGCGGCGGACGCGGCGGTGGACGAGGCGTCTCCTCTCAAGCTGGCTTCTCCTCCGGTCCGACGTACTCCCACGAGTCCTCTGAGGTCCCCTCTCGGACCGTCACCCCTCCCCTCGTCGAAGCGCCTCCCGCCGATGGCCGCCTCTTCTCCTCACTCGGCAACGTCGTTCACCCTGTTCTCGTCCGCACCATCACCCAGGACCTCGGCTTCACCACCATGACCCCCGTGCAGGCCGCCACCCTCGATGTCCTCCTCCCTCCCCAACGCTCCGACGCCCTCGTTCAAGCCAAGACCGGCACCGGCAAGACCATGGCCTTCTTGCTGCCCGCTGTCCAGACGATGATCTCGATGAACCGCCCGCCTAGGGACCGCGGCGTCTCCGTCCTTGTCATCTCCCCGACCCGCGAGCTGGCCATGCAGATCGAAAAGGAAGCCACCAAGCTTCTGCAGCACGTCGCCGGCTACCACGTCCGCCGTGCCATCGGTGGCACCAACAAGAACACGGAGGAGTCGAGCCTCTTCAAGGGCTGCGACATTCTCGTCGCCACGCCCGGCCGCCTGCTCGACCACTTGTCCAACGACCGCGTGCACAACCTGTTGCGTCACGTCGACACCATCGTCCTCGACGAGGCCGACCGCCTCCTTGACATGGGCTTCCTCCCGGACATCAAGACCATCGTCAACCACCTCCCGCCCCGCTCCTCTCCGGCCACCAACCGCCAGGGCCTCCTCTTCTCCGCCACAGTCCCCGACCGTGTTCAGGGCGTCGCCGACTTTATTCTCGGCAAGGACCACAAGTTCATCTCCACCATCCCCAAGGGCGAGGTAAACACCCACGAGCGCGTGCCTCAGGTCTTTATCGAGGCGCCCAGCTTCTCTCAGACCGCCGCGACCATGGTCGGCGCCGTGCGCGCTGAGATGCAGGTCGTCGCGCAGGCCGGTGAGCAGCAGCTCAAGGCCATCGTGTTCTGCCCGACCGCCCGCATCGCCGACTTTTACGGCAAGATCCTCTCCGACCTGCCCGACATTCCCAACGTGTCGATCCTTCACTCGAGGCTCTCCCAGGGCAAGCGCACCAAGATCACGGCCGACTACCGGGCCTGCCGCTCCGGCGTCCTTGTCACCACTGATGTGATTGCCAGAGTATGATTTCCCTCCTTTCTCCCTTCCAACCATCATTTTGCGAACGCAACGCTGACAAATCTCCCAGGGTATCGACTTCCCCGACGTTACCTCTGTCTTCCAAGTCGGCCTCCCCGCCGACAAGGAAACCTACATTCACCGTCTTGGCCGCACCGCCCGTGCCGGCGCTGCCGGCCGTGGCATCCTCATCCTCGCACCCCAAGAGGCCTTCTTTGCGAAACACACCCTCAAAGCCATCCCCTTCCTCCCGCAGTCCGCTTCCACCCCCGCCACCGCTTCCTGCTCCGGGGATGTCGCCCTCATCGCCGCCTCCCTCGATGATGCCACGCGCGCCCAAATCTACCAGTCCTGGCTGGGCTACTACAAGACCTTCATGAAGAACCTCGGCTGGAAGCAGCCCGAGGAGCTGGTCAACGAAGCCAATGCCTGGGCGCGAGAGGCGCTGCAGGCGCCCGAGACGCCCGAGATTGCGCGCAAGACCGTCGGCAAGATGGGCCTCAAGGGTGTGAGGGGACTGAATGTTGTCGCCAACCCGCCGCAGGAAGCAAACGGAAGAGGAGGCCGCGGCGGTGGTGGTCGTGGCGGTGGAAGAGGGAGAGGGCGTTGAAGGAAAACAAGAAAAATTGTGTTTCCGCTTTCCACTCTTTCACGCATTCCTTCTTTTCCCGACTCTGGCTTAAAGACATTTGCATAGACACTAAGGGGGGTTTTCTGTTACGATTGCTTCACATAGACTTGGTTTGGTGTTTTTTTCCGGCAAGCTGGAGCTCTTGGGCCATAGACATTTATTTGCTTACAGGCATGAGGACGAAGAAGGAACGAAAAGCAGGATATGAGATGACGACAGACATATTGTAATGGTATTTAACATAAATATCCCGTTTGCATGCCATCTCGAACGCAGCACCTGGTCTTATGAACAAAGGATTTCTCGACTTATGCTTGTGCATAGCTCGATATAAAAGGTGACCGAGATGGTACCTCTGTCACTTTGGCATGAGACTCAAGATCAGCACTGAAATCAACCCTAATATCAACCTCATGATTTATGTCCCACCCGCCAACAAATGGTAGGTGTACATGCGGAGGGGGAGAACACGCAGAAATCAATGTAAAGTGTAATCATGGATTTCCAGTTTCCACGAAGGGCAATCAAATGCCTGATATAGAGACAAATGTTCCACCGAATTGCAATTCCCTTAACGTAATTCAGCCATAGAATATGAAATACAACTTGTCGACTCTGAGAGAGATCAAAACGAAAGATATCATCACTTTGAAGCTCGTAATTATGGGCTGCAGGGTAGCTCAATGTCCGTAGCGGGGAGCGATTGCGCAGACATGAAACAGAAATCGAGCGCGTCACCCCCAGACGCTACCACTTGTCGTGGCAAGATGTCATCCATCCTTTGATACCCCAGAAACTTGACTCGACGCGTCTCGCACTTTGGGGTCAACTGTCAACATCATCGCATCACCGTCAGAGTCTGCACCATCGGTCACGGAAAGATCTGAATACGGCCGAGCTCACCACCGCCACTCGTGAAACGATTTCACATCCCCGCGTTCCCCACGATCAGAACAGAAACAATTTTTCCTTGAACAAAAAACCCTCACGAGAGAAAGGACCGATTTCCCCAGGAACGTTGCCAATTAGTCTTTCCGGGGACAAACTTTCACGCCGCGTGCGCGCGAAGGAAAAAAGCCCATGGGGTTCGGAGCTCTTCTCGGAGCTTCTCACGGACGCTGCATCCACTTGAGACCCTCTCTCCCTCCGCACTCCCCCAAAGTCCCTCTGGGGGAAACACGAGGGCGCCTCATGCTTCTTGGCCTCGTTCGCTTTGACACAGACTGGCTTAGCATGAATTTGGAAAACAGAAGAATAATCGCTACGTCAGCACAAAGGCTTGTCATGAAGACCGGAGTTTGACCGTGCGGTCGGTCAATAGTCGGCTGCGACATGCATGAATCGTCGATCGAGCCAAGGGAGATTATTGTAAACTGTGCCAAGAGCACATAGGAAAGAATTTCCTTTTTGGAAGAATCAGGCTTATGGTCGAATATCGGTCGATTTGCTTGGTGACATGCCAAGTACTTCGTACTTGCTTCCATGAAAATATTCAGTCGCGCAGAGCATTGATCCATAGTGGTAAAGTGCTCTTGAACTCCTCAGACGGCTAGAGTTCTTTCGGTGTCGATGAGATGGACAGCATGCTTCACGAGTCTTGCTACATTATCACTGTCTCATCAGGCCTAATGGGTCAGATCGGAGACCCCGCCCTTTTCCGGCCCGACCTGTGACCGAGTGTAATGCAGGCGTTGGTTGCAAGCTTCGTGAGGGCTAGGTCGGATTGCAACTATCACCTCTCTATTAAACTCTCCTGGGAACCGACAGCCAGGATGCGCGTCGTACAGCAAGCTGAGCTGCATCACGCCGACATGAAAGCTGTTGAAAAGCGCCGACTATGGTCTTAACAGTCGTAGGATCGTGCCTAGCCAAAGTCTGGCGTGCGTCTGCAAGCTCGCCCAGATTTTTTCGGCCCGTAATAGCAACAGACGGTGGACCCTGAACGTTGCGTCAAACAGGGATGTAAGAGATCACCAACACGATGCTCAATATTGGTGGTGAAGATATACCTTGTCACGCTACAGTGCATGCCGTGGTGATCAGGGGAATGAATGACACACACACCGATGAAGGGACGCGACGAGATGCGCCGCTGATGGTGAGTGGTCGACCAGGCGGATTTGCACAGCCTGCTGTCAGACGACGCCCAGACCAAGCCCTCTGCAAAGTGCCGGTTTCGTTCCGGTCAAAAGCCATGAGCCGCAGCCCGAGACAGTCTATGGGTTTCGGGGCATGCGGGTTGTACGACCCGGGGGGGGGGGGGGATCAGAGGGCACGGGAAATGGTCACGACATGCGTTGCCACGTTACGACGACTAACATGACCAGACCTCCCGTACTATAGATACGGGCTTGGGGCTCTTGGGTCGACACATGTGATCCAGATGACAGATTTTGCCCAGTGGCGCGGCCGAAGAGCTTTGGCTGTGTGCCTGCGTTCCAGCCTGCATGAGGGTAATCTTGCTAGTGCTACCTAGCGCTCGTGCCAATCTGGACGGTGTCTGGTCCTCGAGGCGCGCGCGCGGCAGTGACAGGTTGATCGAGTCAAAAGCCGAACATGTCGATAACCACCCAAGCGCCATCGCATCTCATGACGCTGACGTGGTCGTAGGTACACACCGATGGACTGTCTGCTCTTTGCGTCAATTCGAGAAGACGTTCCCAGGAAGACCATTGGCGCGGCGAAACTCATGACCGTGACAAGGGGAGCCGCGTGATACCAGCTGCTGATCCCTGGGGGGGCTCGCTCGCTACGACTGGGGCGGCCGCCAAGCCGAGGCGCAACGGTCGGTCGGTTCAGTTGGGTTCACTGGAGATCGTAGCCGAGCCGAACAGAGCAAAACAGGACAGGGTGGTGTGTTGAGTAGCACCGAGAATCTGGCCTTTTGCGGGATCCACGAACATACTGTTGGGTGGTCTCTCATTCTTTTTTTCTGCATTCTTTCTAGCTGGCCTCAAGCAGCGATATAGTACGATCCGTGGACCGCCATTGGAGCCTCAATTTGGAATCGTGTTTGCATGTACCAGATCTTAGTCTCGTGTGAATCGTCGTCTTGGCTAAGAATTGCATTCCAGGCCTCTGATCGTCGTGATGAGTGGTGGTTTCTCCCGTACGGGGATCCCGCATTGGCTGTCTCGTCTGCCATGTGGTGGAAGGAATGCACGCACACCTTGGCAAGGACGTATGCTGCTTAACCCCATGCGCTTTGGCTCTGAAACTCGGATAGAAAATGTGTCCTAGCCTGAGCTTGTGTGAAGTTACATGTTGGTGGTGATTTCAGTTGCTCTGACGTCGCAAGCACCCCAGGGGGTCCAGGTTGAAAGAGGCGTCGCGTTGGTCAGGGGTGGACATTGATGAACAAGCCCAGAGGCCATGTCAAGTTGGTGTGGGGGACGAATCACGGCGCACCTCGGCGCTTCTTTAATTGTGCCGGCGCCATTCCCATCTTCTGATGCGCCAAAGCTAGTTTCTCGTTGGCCATGCGTGCTGCTTGATGGTGGTAAGGTTATGTGTGTCTGTAAGAGTGTGTGAGTGTATGAGACAGGAGAATATGGGGTGTCGCTCGGGCATTTCGACTCGCGGTTCCCCAGATTCGCATTCACTGAACCTGGGGACCTCGAGGCCTTGAGACAGCCGGAATGAAAGTCACGTGCGATAAAGGCCAGGCAGAGCAGTTGCGGGTAAATGGTAAGCGTGAAGGAAGGAACCGGAGCTGATATGCCGTGAGGCAGGCTGTGAACCGGCCGAGTGCGGGTTACAGAGGAAAGGATCACCTGCGAGCGCCTGCATGATTATTGCATAGGTATCTACAACAGCTAAATGATGGGTAAGAGCTCTGTTGTGAGTCCGTAATACTGCATCGGCTGATTTCAATCGGACAGGGCATCGCTAACATGCAGATCCTGACACTGCGATCGAGACACAGCCGGACTGGGGGAAAGTTAGGGGGGCAAAAAAAGAAAATTCCCCAAAAATCGAATCCAGGGGCATCACGCGGGTCGGGTAGTTCTTTTCACGTTCGGCCCTACTTCGTAGCCTTCTCCAGATCCTCCACAGCATCAGTCATAAAAATCAAGTTGGGGGCCCCGCTATTCTCCCCGTGGGCCTCCAGAGACCCTCACTCTAAGGCTTGCTGGCGGTCGTGGACGCTCCAGACCCACCTTGTGTCGACCCAATAAGCAGAGCTCACCAAGAAGAGGGTACTACGGTAGGGGCACGAGTGTATTCGTGTGAATGAAATGAGGTGCAACAGCTAGAGTGACAGCGCTGGATCCTCTGGATGACACTGAACTTTTATTTTTTATGCTCATCTTTTTTTCTTTCTTTTTTTTTTTCTTTTGAATTTGCCCGCCCATTCTTCATTGCTAGGCTCTGCAAATCGTAGCAGATCGCCTACTCCGTATCAGAGGTCTGAACAGGCCGGGACGTGTCTGGGATGGCCGAATCTCACGGCATTCCACAGGAACAGCGTTCTGGGCGAAACTCTGATATTACGCTTGATTATTTGCGTGTGCTGAGGCACAGATCCGGTATGGCTGCTTTTGGCCTTTCGGCCCATTCCACAGGTCGTGTGGCAGCAGAGTTTTTGGGTCCATGCTTGAATGCATTGGAGAATGCTGGGTGACCGGAATGGACCGACTGGATGGGTCACGTTGCTGGGAAAGGGTGTGAGGCCCTGGACGACAACGCTAATCGGCCCATTTGCAAACGAGAGAGACTCAGCGCTTGGACGAGTGCAAATTCTGGGTTCTCGATTCTCGTCCTGGAGAATACCACAGAGCAGAGGAGGCCCCGGCTGCCGGGGCGGCCGGGGCACATAACAGGGGAAATGGCCCACCCACACCACCTGGAGACTGGAGTCTGGGGGGAAGCGGCCGCTGGTCCCCCAGTCCACCATGCAGTAGACTACTGTAGTACCCAGCGCTGGTACAAGTAACCGGGCTGCGTGGGTGAGCGAGCCGTGGAGTTCGGCAGGGGAGATGAGGAGGCTGCAGATGCGAGTGCAAGTGCGGCAGCTGGCGAGTGGGTCTGCCGGGGGGTCGCGTCGCGCCTTCCTTCCCTCCATTTCATGTTACCTCGCCTTTGGCAAAGGGTAGGAGCACCTGGTCGTGACTCTCGAGGCAGGCAGGCAAGCAGGTCCAGGCCAGGCTCGGGGGCACGGACATGGCCATGGGCACACAGATGTCACTCTGGCTCCATCTCCATTCACATCCCCAGAGAAACATTAAAGAACCCATCATCCCACCCTCTCTCCGACTCTCCTTCTCTCCCTTTCTTGGTGTGCCGTTCCTCTCCTCCTACCATCAGACCACCAGAGGCCGATCGAGTTTCGACCCACCACAGACCAGCATCGCGCAGAGCTCCTCGCAGGTTTTGCTTCACTCTCTTTCTCAGTCCCGACCTTCCAGCTTCCTCGCCATGGCCGAGAAGGACGCTCACATGGCTGGTGCCGAGCACCACGCCAACGACCCCGTCGATACCAAGCACAACACTCATGCGACAAGCGGCGGCCTCGCCACCGCCGAGGATGTCGAGCACGTTGAGGCTCCCGTCACCTGGCAGGCATACCTCATGTGCGCCTTCGCCTCTTTCGGTGGTATCTTCTTCGGTTACGATTCCGGATACATCAACGGTGTCAACAACAACTCCATCTTTTACAAGGCCGTCGAGGGCCCAGATGCCGAGAAGCTCAGCGACAGCAACCTGTCTCTCATCACCTCCATTCTCTCCTGCGGTACCTTCTTCGGTGCCATCATCGCTGGTGATGTTGCCGACCGTATTGGTCGCAAGTGGACTGTCATCATGGGCTGTGTCATCTACATGATTGGTTGTGTTATCCAGATGATCACCAGCCCCAGCCACGCCCTTGGCCCCATCGTCGGCGGTCGTCTTGTCGCCGGTCTTGGTGTCGGTTTCGAGTCCGCCATTGTCATTCTCTACATGTCCGAGATTGTGAGTCCTCCTTCCCGTCATCTGCTCGTCTGTTGAACGCTTCAGTTGCTAACCTTGCATCAAGTGCCCCCGCAAGGTCCGTGGTGCCCTCGTCGCTGGCTACCAGTTCTGCATTACCATTGGTATTCTTCTCGCTGCCGTCGTCGTCTACGCCACCAAGGACAGGGATGACACCGGTGCCTACCGCATTCCTATCGCTATCCAGTTCCCCTGGGCCCTGATCCTCGGAGGTGGTCTTCTCTTCCTGCCCGATTCCCCCCGTTACTTCGTCAAGAGGGGTCAAATCCAGAAGGCTGTCAACGCCCTCGCTCGCGTCCGTGGCCAGCCCGAGGACTCTCACTACGTCCAGGGTGAGCTCGCTGAGATTGTTGCCAACGAGGAGTACGAGCGTGCCCTCATTCCCTCCACCACTTGGTTCGGCTCGTGGGCCAACTGCTTCAAGGGCGGTCTCTCTCGCTCCAACTCCAACCTCCGCAAGACTATTCTCGGTACCTCTCTTCAGATGATGCAGCAGTGGACTGGTGTCAACTTCATCTTCTACTACTCCTCGCCCTTCCTCAAGTCCACCGGTGCCATCTCCAACGAGTTCCTCATCTCCATGGTCTTCACTCTGGTCAACGTCTGCTCCACTCCCCTGTCTTTCTGGACCGTCGAGAGATTCGGTCGCCGCACCATTCTCATCATCGGTGCCTTCGGCATGCTTATCTGCCAGTTCCTCGTCGCTATCATCGGTGTTACTGTGGGCTTCAACAAGTCCCACCCGGACCCTGCCAACCCCGATAACACCCTTGCCGACAACATTCCCGCCGTCAACGCCCAGATTGCCTTCATCGCCATCTTCATCTTCTTCTTCGCCTCCACCTGGGGTCCAGGTGCCTGGATCGTCATTGGCGAGATCTTCCCCCTGCCCATCCGCTCTCGTGGTGTCGGTCTCTCCACCGCCTCCAACTGGCTCTGGAACACCATCATTGCCGTCATCACCCCCTACATGGTCGGTACTGACAAGGGCAACATGAAGTCGTCCGTTTTCTTCGTCTGGGGTGGTCTTTGCACCTGCGCTTTCGTCTACTCCTACTTCCTCGTCCCCGAGACCAAGGGTCTTACCCTCGAGCAGGTCGACAAGATGATGGAGGAGACCACTCCCCGCACCTCGGCCAAGTGGAAGCCTCACCAGACCTTTGCCAGCACCATGGGTGCCGAGGGCTACATGGATAAGGAGGCCATTGCCGCTGCCGAGCGCCGTGGTAGCGCCGTCTAGACGCGTGCCGTGCGCAGACAGGCGATTTTGGACTGACATCAGATCACAAACGCCCTGGTGGAAGTCTGGTCATATTTTCTCTTAATCTATTGCAGTACATCTGCGGAATATATCTAATCCTTTGTTGCATATATTGCATTAAAAAACTTTGTTTATACTTACCACTTCGTCGAGAGATTTTGTGTCCTTTCAATTGCCATCTGTCGTGATTCTAGTAATTCGTGTAAGCCAAGTCAACCTAAAGCGGCCCCAGGAGGGGCGTGTAAAAATGGCGACTTTGGCCCCGCTTATCAGATCATCTGATAAAGGTCTGTTCATCCATCCCCCCCAAAGACATTTCGTCCTTTCCCCACCCGACTCGGTCGAAGGCGGTTATGTTTCTCGTAATCAACTTGCTCTTATCTACTGACGGCTAGGATCTCTTTGATTATACTGCTGAATGATAGAGACGGACACGGAAGGTCTTCCGTGTCACGAGGTCAGCAACAGACATGCGACTCGACGGCATACATGCACTTTGGTTACTCTATTATCCCGTTACGCTGGCGAACACGAACATTCGTTCAGCATTGGTTCCGGGCAAGCAAATCGAATTCGCTCCTGAATACTGCCCTCTCGCCTGCCAAAGCCTCCTGTCCTCGCTAACCTTCGCTGGTCAATCCCCCAGCATCGACTCTACCATCTGCGGCTCGGACTTCGGCGGCGTGTCTTATCTTGGCTGCGTGCGCCAGAATTGCGAATACGAGTCAGAGGTTGTGAGGGAAGCTGTGGAGGAGGCGAATCGCACGTGCGTGGACAACGGGGGGCGTGGGTTGGCAGACTGGGAGGATGTGAGCGGTGAAGACGGTTGGACGGTTGTGAAGCAGGGCCAGAGTGGTGCTCAAGTCTGGGAGAGGGAGGTTCTCTTGGAAGAGAGCTGGGTGAGGAGAATGGCGGGAACTTTGGTATGTTTCTACATACAGTACTTGAGGTAGCAAGGGGTAACAGTGAACTGACGATGATAGGACGCGTGGGACTATGCCTCCTCTCGACACATCTCCTACAGGTCTGTTCTTCTTCTTCATTCTCGTGTTCTACTGGGTTGTTGAGAAATTTCTGACACGTCTAGCTGGGCAATGGGCTATTACTGGCTTGCCTTGATCATACTATCCCTCGTCCCTCGCCTGCCCCCTCTACTTCAGTCACCAACTGTCCGTCGCTACTACATCGACGCCCGCGACAGCAGACTTGCGATCTGGTGGCGAAAACACTTTGGCCTACCTTTGACCTTTGGTTCTGCTGTCGGAAGAGACTGCAGACTGGGCACCGTCCCGCCGAGAGATCAGGGGCTGGCCATCGGGGCGTTTCTGATACTGAATCTTTGCGCCAGTTCCGTGGGGTACAAAGTGTTTCCCAACAATATCTTGTACTTCTCCCCCTCTCATTAGACGCTCAGTGTGTCTGTGGGTCCAAAATGGATAAAAGCTAATGCAAGACAAAGCTACGCCGACATTACGTCTCAGTATCTTCGCTATGTCTCCGACCGTACCGGGATCATGTCCCTTGCCAACTTTCCTCTCCTTTGGCTCTTCGGCACCCGCAATAACCTCGTGTCTTTCCTCACGGGCTGGGACTTTCCGGCCTGCACGCAATTTCACCGCTGGGTTGGGAGGGTAGCGGTGGCGGAGGGAGTGGTGCATAGTGTTGGATACACCTGGCTCGTGATTAGGGGTACGTCACATTTCTGTTGCCGGTTGCGTTAGCCTTTGTTTACTCTGAGAGGCTCCCAATGAGGAAATGATACTGACTTCGAACAGAAGGAGGATGGCAGAAGTTCTGGCAGTGGTGGACCTGGACTTTCTGGTGGGCTGGCGAACTTGTATGTCCGCTTTCATCAACACGTCTCTTGTCTGAAAGAACTAGCTAACAAGCTTAGGCCACCAGTTCACTTTGTGCTCTAGTTTTGCTATCCATATCCTACGTTCGTACTCGTCACTACGAAGTCTTTCTCGTCGCCCATATCCTCCTTTCCCACCTTTCCCTACCACTCCTGTTCCTCCACGTCTCCATCTTCCCCGGCGTCTATCAACCCTTGATTTACATCCCCCTCTCTATATGGGCCATCGATAGGCTCATTCGCATGCTCCGAACTCTCGCCTTCCATCCAAGATTCTGGTCACCCAACGCACGCGCACAGTATTCGCCAGAAGCCAACATGATCCGGTTGGAGGTGGCCATGGGGGACAGCTGGTACCGCATGCCAGAAGGCGCCTACTGCTACCTCACTCTCCTCCACGGCTCGCGGTTTTACGAATCTCACCCTTTCACCGTCGCAGAGACCTTGCCCGGCTCCGCGACAGCCAAGCAGCACCCCGAACACGCACCACTGCTCGCTGTTGAGGACTTCTTCGCCTTTACCGATGACGGCGAGCGAGGCACGCTCGACAGCCCTCCCACCGCGACTTTTCTCATCCGTCCCTACACCAGCTTCACAGCCCGGCTCAGGGACCTCTGCATCAACTCCCCCGGCATCTCCTCTCCGCCTCTCCGCGTCCTCGTCGACGGCCCTTATGGAGTGTCCCGACCGCTGCACACTTTCACCAACCTGGTCTTCATCACTGGCGGCTCTGGCGTCGCCATTCCTCTCTCGTATCTCACTCTCCTCCTGCGCACATCCTCAAGCGCCGCACGCATAGAAGTCCACTGGGCGGTGCGCGAGGCCGAGTTTGCGATTAATATACTTCAGCGGGAGCTCGCGCTCGCGCTCAATCACCCTGAGAAAGTCACAATTTGCGTTTACACTCCTGGAAATCTGAGGACCCAGGACGTCACTCAATCGAGCGGTTTGGTGATCAAGCACGAGAGGTTGAACGCAGGGAAGATCCTGTCCGAAACAGACATCACGCAGGAGAAAGGCAGGACGGCGGTTGTGAGCTGCGGACCCGGCAGGATGGCGGATGATGTGAGGGATGCACTGAGAGGGTGCGATAGCAATGTGGTATACTTTGAGGAGACGTACACGTGGTGAAGAGATCTACCTGGGAGGAGCGAGAAAGCAGGATACGACGAAATGAAATAGTATATTCTAGCATACTTTTATAGACAAGCGAGAAAGAAAAAAATTCCCATCAAGGAGTCCGTGAAGAAAATTTATGCAAAAGGGTGTATATCTTAGACAAACGAGAAGCATTAATAAGAACAAGGACACGCTGAACGTATTCCACAAAAAAGCAAACCATCACCATTAAACTTCTTGCCTTGCCATATTTTCCCCTTCCAATATAGGTTATTGCCTCGGCGGCACATACCCTCCATCCAGCTCGCTGGGGATCTCTCGGAAGGTCGGCATCTCCGCGGGCATGTAGTTCCCCTGCATCTCGGTTGTCCCGGAATGGTATGGCATTCCGTTGTGCATGCCACCCGCGCTCTGTGGCGAGACGACGGCGTTGGCGGCGTAGAAGGGGTGCTGATGGCCTTGATGGTACTGCTGTTGTTGCTGGCCAGGCTGTTGCTGCTGCTGCAGTGGTGCCATGTCAGGGTATGGGTTGGGCAGAGGCTTCTCATGATGGTAGGTGCCCAGTTCCTGCGCGTGAGAATTGTGGCCAGCATGCTGGTTCGCAGACATGGCGATAGGCGTCACCGTTGTCTGTGCCACGGGCGAGCTGTCCCCCCATTTCTGACCCTGCACGCTACCGGCCGTGTCCGTGGCGAATGTCCTGCCAGTGGTGCTCGCTGGCGAAGTGGGATCCGCATCACCAGCGACGACAGCTGCATGTGCAGGTCGGGGAGAGTCCGGGTTGGCGGAAGGAAGCGGCGAGCTTGCGCGCTTTGCCTTGCGGCGGCGGAGGCAGAAAAAGAGGAGACCGATCAGGGCCAAAGCCGCAACACCGCCGACGACACCACCGACAATGGCGCCCACCGGGGTGGTACTGTCATCTTTTTCCTCCTGCTTCTTCGCGCTACCAGTTGAAGAATCAGAGTCACTTTCGGTAGTCGACTTATCATCATTGTCGTGGTTGTCGCCTTTGCTGTCACTTTTGCTGCTGCTGGTATCTTTGGGTCCCGCGTTCGCTACATTCGTCAGCATTGCTCACGTGAGGTCGGCGATCGTGAGAACATACCAAACATGGCTGCTACCTCGGCGTTGTCCCACACCACATTCTTCAATCCTCCATCCTGGTACCATTTCTTCACGCTATCAGGCCCCTTGTAGGTCTTCTCCTTGCTCACTTCGTACTGGTCGTTCCACTTCATCTCATTCAGGTCGAGAACTCCCAGGCCATTTGCCCACTCATCCTCCGAATACCACCCGTCGTCGCTGATACCTCCACTCGACAGGAGCTGCCAGCTCCCAGGGCCCACGATCGCACAGTCGTGAGAATGACGCTTCGGGGAGTCAATATCGGCCTTGATCCAGTGAAAGCCAGGAATAGTAAGGATCCAAACGTCATCCAGATCAGGCGCGTTGTTGTTCTCACCGCCGTACAGGAAAATTTCGTATGTTCCATCCGGGCCTTCAACCCCCGCAGCGCAAAACTCCCAGCGTCCATCGGGCTTGTCGCCGGTAGTTGTCTGCCAGTACCATTTCTCCTCGTCAACGTCGTAGAAGGTGATGTTGCCCATGTTCATTGCCTCGCCCTTGATGGGCTGGTCCGGAGAGGTAGTCTTGCCACCGATGGAAAACAGCAAGTTACGGCCGCCCTTGTCGGTCTGCTTGCCCTTGTCGGTCTTGGAGAATCCCGTAACACAGACGGCGCGAGATTTGATAAGTGAGCCATAAGCGGGTGCAGCCGGGGCTAGGGACTGGTTTTGCCAGCCGATGGTGTCCATGTCGAGCGAAAGCAAGCCGGGGACGGGGAAACCCGTTTTTGACTCGACGTACGCATCCGAGTACTTGTTTACATACCCACCCACCATGAAAGCCTGCCGTCCACACACAGCCCCCGCCCCTGATGACATTTTCGTCAATGAGTTGTAAACATCTTCGTCCTCCGGCAACTCGATCGTCCATTTTCCTCCGCCACTTCCGTCCGGTGTGAACATCCACAGGACGATATCATTCGCGCTGGTGTCATCGCCCCAGCTGCCTTGCCCATCCCATTGGAACAGACGTCCATTCTTCTCGTCTGCCCACATTGCATTGTCTTTGACATTGTGTTTGTTTTTGCGTTGAATCTCGCGAAAATGAACCTGGTCGGTTGACCATGACTCCTTTAGAGACACGGACAGGGTCACGTTGGACGGACGGGAGAACTGAGGGTCGGATGTGAGTTTCTTCGAGTCGGGGCCGTCAGGAATGAGCTGGGAGATTTCGCCGCCTTCGAGGTAAAGATAGTCGTCGAGAACGGAGATGGCACCGAGGGCGCGCCGGCGAAAGGCGTCAAGAGAAGGGGCTTCTTCGTAAGCGAAGGTGCCAGCGGCCCACGCGAACAGCAGTGTGCTAGACAGCATTGTGTGTTGCTTGGTGTTGAGTGTTTCTCAGGTATTGACAGGTTTCCAGCACGAACCGCGAAGAGAAGGAGTTAAGCACGACTCAACTAAAGCACCGAACGGAGGAAAAGGACCATCGCAGTAAAAGCCGGCCGAGTCGGGAAAGCAGAAGGATCCAGGAGACAAAGGGAGCACCATCAACGACGTGAGAGGCGAGGAGCCGCTCTCCTCGCGTCTGGCAGCGGAGAAATCGCAGGGACTACATGGGTCCTGCGCAGTCCAGATTCGCGACGAAGGAACAGGGATACGTCAAGCAAATCCTTGGTCCTTGATTTCCTCCATCCGTCGCAAGGAACAGCCCTAGGTGTCCCGGGCCTGGCTCATATGCTTGCACACCCATGCTATGGATCCATCGGGCCCGCTGCCGTAGACCACATCTGGACATAAGTTGCTCCCTGTGCTGACGGCGGCGGGAGGCTAGAAACCGTAGCCGTGGTTCAGCACCCTAACAGAATGATCATGCATAAATGAAGACCATCTCCACGTCAGATCAAACGGTTGAAAGCCCTGCTGGCTGGAACCAACGACTCTGCCGCAGACCAAGCGTGCAAGACCCTCAGGAGCTTGGCAAGGCGTCGCTGTGCGATCAGGGGGGGCTTGTCAATATTCTTAGCGGAAAGCTCTTAAGACCTCTCGCTGAAGATTGCCTGCTGCGTGTATGGGTTGCAGGTTGTTTGTAGAGAATCGAGCTAAGCGCTGGGAGTGCCAGGATCAGGTTCCTCGTTCCTCCTATCTCAAGGCCGACAGGGATAACGGTCCTTCGTCCACAGCACCGTGGGCAAGTGGCGTGCAATGGGTCGCACATGGCTGTCCGTGAGGCAGTCAACATTTATTTTTGACTTTTTTTGACTTGGAGGGATTCGTTCATTTGAGCGTCTCTTCGTTCAAGCGTGGTCAATGACGCTGGCTGCGCGCGCGCCACGAGCGATGGTTTAGGTCGATCCCTAGGAGAGCGTCAATGTTTGCGAGTCGACACAGCAGCCTCATATCAGTCAGGCCTTCAATGTCAAGAGGAGAGCAGAGTGCAATGCCACTACTATGTACAAGTAGCATGAAGCCAGATTGGGATCGCCCGTTATGCTGTCGAGTGCCATGGATTATTTAGATGAGGGGGGGGGGAGGAAGCGGACGGCATCGCGTCCTTGGCTGGGCGTGGCGTGTTTCGTGTGCATCACGTCCAAGCGATGTTTTGCCGTGCCCATGGCTACCTTGTACTCCGCTCATCCTGACTCAACATCAGCACAAATTCGAGCGCGTCATGAATCTCCTGCACAGCTCGGTGTACAAAAACCCCGTACGGAAAAAAGCTTAGCCTAAATTAGAGCAAGATTCAAACGCGGTTGAAGCACCTAAAGCTCTACTCGCCAGGAGTGTTGGGCCATTGATGTGAAACATCGGTTGGTGATTGAAAAGGTTCGCTCCATCATGCCATGCAAACAGTACTTTTCACCAGTCATCACGTCTTCCGTTCTGCTATCGTCAGGATGCAGACAGAAACAGCATCATGATAGTACGAGTATGATTGACCATTTCGAACGTTCTGAGGCACAGTAAACCGCTGTGTCTTGGTAATTTGGTTACAGGGTAACGATAGGCTCATCGCGTAAATCGATCATCGCAACTCTTCATGGCAAAGTGCACAAGCTCTCGCGATGCTGCATAGCCCATGGTCAACACGTCAAAAACTCTGAGTTCCGTCGCATCGACTGATGTATATACCGGGGTTTTTCTCACGTCAGACAAGGAGCAAACACGGGGTCGGAATGCGGATGGCATCCACGTCTCGGGAACCCACGCCGGCTGCATTCCATCACATTTATCAGATAAAACCTGCGAATCAATAGTGTTGCTGCGTGGCATGATCAAAGCGAAAAAAGAAGGGAAGCTCTCGTCAATGAAATCAAAAGATTATTGGACGCGGAATCGCTGCGGTGATGCCCAAAGCACGCCCGTTACCCCTGGCGACCGAGTAAACAAACCGGTTGCCCATCAACCGCCACCACGTCACCGCCTACAGCAGCCATCTTCCCTGCTCATCGCCAATCCAAGCTCGATATCGCCCTGATACTCCGAAGATCATTTTCTGTTTCGCGTCCACTGTCTTGCTTTTCCTCCAGCGAAATCATAGCGGTCCTACTTTCTGTTCTCTTTCTATTGCTCTGTACAAATGCCCCGACGACTCAAGCAAGACGTTGATTTCGACATCCATGTCGATCAGTCTTGCCTGAGCGAAACAAACAACAACGAAATAATGAGTCCACGAGAAAGTCTTTCCAGTGCGAAGAATGAAGAGGCGATGAAGGATATGAACGACATCCTGGAGAGCCAGATTCGACAGCACCTTGAAGGTGTTCCCGATACCGTGCAGACGAAACAGGACCCGCTCGAAGACAAATCACGAGAAGAAGTCCTGATCTCGAGTCGGAGAGGCTGGAGAGACATTGAGGAGGAAGAGGAATATGACGAGGAAGAAGAAGAGACGGCAACAACAGCCGATGCTTCTCTCCTCTCGGTCGACCCAGACGCCTCTGCACTTTCTGCACTAGATGAACCGTCGACCCTCTCAGCTGGTCCGGAAGACTCCATCTTGTTCGCTGAGAACGAGCAACTACCTGAAGACCAGTCCATGGTCTCTATCGGCGAGTCAGAAGCGGTCATGGATTCCATCGAAGATAGCACAGACGACCACGATCAGGACATTAACGCCGAAGACTCCATGCTTTCCACATACTCAGACGAGCCTCTCGAGGACGGCCTACAAACACCAGAAGCCCGCTCTCGCCGGGATTCGGCTGTATCCACAGCATTTCTCCCCCACCGCAGACCCTCTGTTCGAACAGAGGCCTTGATACAGGCAGCTGCTCGCGATATTGTTGCCCAGATCGAGACCAACCAGATGAGACAGTCAATCCAGAGTATCGCCACCACCGTTCCGGAAGAAAACGAGTCAGTGCTCTTCGAGTCTGTCGAAGACGAACCAACTGATGTCTCCCTGGTAATGGATGAATATGATCAATCAACAGCACAGGACAACCATGACGACCAACAAGACGACGCTTTGAGAAATGAAGAAGCCATCGCTTCTGTCAATAACCTTGATCTCGAGGAAGAAGCTCTAGACAACAACGACATGACTGGAGGTGCAAGCCAAGAAGACTCTGTGAATACCGAGACGGTCGAATCGATAAATGCATCGGACACGGAAGTAGAAAAGGCGCTTCACCAAGATGATCAGGATGAGACACAGTGTCCGCGTATGGTGCCTGATGTCGAAGAAGTGGTGCCTGATGTCGAGGAAGAGGTGCCTGATGTCGAGGAAGAGGTGCCTGATGTCGGAGAAGAGGTGCCTGATGTCGAGGAAGAGGTGCCTGATGTCGAAGAAGTGGTGTCTGATGTTGAGCAAGCGACCCCTGATGTCGAGGAAGCGGTGCCTGATGTCGAACCGGCGAGTGACATGGCACAGGCTGACGAGCAAGTCGATGAGCAAGTGGAAGAGGAAATAGGTGAGCACATGGATGAGCAAGATTTTGAGCAAGATGATGTCGAAACCATTGGAAACAAGTCAGTCGTGGATATGGACGACACGAAGGATAACTTTGGTGAGGCCGAGCTGGATCAGGCAGAAGCAGAAGCGGAACCCTCCGAGCCCTCCAGGAGCACCAGGACCTCCGACGCGCAAAGTCATTCGAGTAAGCGCAATTCGACCTCTTCTCGACCAGATGAGGAGCAAGACTCCGTTCACTCCCCCTCCGCGCCCGCGGATGGCTTTGCCTCCGGCTCCTCCCTTCACGGCGAGGACGATGTTTTCAGCGACCATAGCCCTCGATCCTCTGGAGGCTATCCTTCTGACACGGAGTACCGCAAGATGACCGACAATGTGACTCGTCGCTCACGGACACGCTCTCGACCCAGATCGCCTCGTCTATCCATGATCTCAGGCGTGTCTGGCGTGACAGGCATCTCCGGCTACTCCCGCTACGAAGAGGAACATGAAGAGGACGAGTTTATTCCCACCGTCCGAGGTACCCCTCGTCCTCCCTTCCGATCGCCTTCGAGCGTGAAGGCCATGCAGATGACGTCCCCAGCGCCCAGCGTCTTCGGCTCACCCGGTTCAAGAAGACGTGGCGGTACTCCACAGCCCCGACTTGGATCCCCAGGCATTTCTGCACAATATTCCCCCAAGAAGACACCTCCTCGCTTTAAGCGCAACACGCCTCCTCTTGTCCTTCTCCACGTCACTCTTCTTCCCCTCCGCTGGGGTTGGGGTGATGTGCTCAACAACGCTCGCCACGACGAGCTGAGTCGGGAGGGCAAAGGTCTTCGTGAGGCATGGCGCCAGCTGCAAGACCGCATGGGCGATACAACATGTGAGCGCGGCATTCTTCTGCCTCATCCCCAAAACGACTATGAGGTTCTAGAGGAGCGTCTTCTCGAAGCTCTCGAGCTCCCCGTTCGTCGACGCGCCAGGATTCTGGAGTGTGGCCACTACCTTGGTCCCGCAAACGAGACCACGCTCCTTGAGGACGACGACTCTTCGGAAGAAGAGTATGATGAAGACATGAACCCCATTCCACGCAATGATGAACGACGGAAAGTGCACTGGTGCACTACTTGTCGATCTGACATTCGGTACGACTCGCTGGGCTCAGGAAAAGTCTTCAGAGTAAAAGTCTATGCCAGCAACGGGCTTATGAAGGCTGGGGCCTGGGACACTTGTTGGAAGGAGATGGAAAGGGTTGATGTGGAGCTGGAACCTCTGGTGGATGCATGCCTGCAAGATGAGCTGGCGAGACTCGAGGCGAAGCAACAGGAGCAGGGCATGCAGATGGAAGCGTACGTCCCTCAGGAACATGACGACGAGGACAATGACGTGAGCTACATGCCTGAGGAGCCTCATGTGGCTGAGGAGACCTCGGTCGCGCCTCTACCTGTCACAGAAGCGGAGATGTCAACCGCTGGTCTTGATGTCAAACGTCGCATTCGCGATGAGGAGAGGTTGAGGGAGATTTACGGCCATGCCCCTAGCCTGGTCGCAGAGCCCGAGGCTGTGTCTGTGGCGCCTGCACCAGCCCCGGCTGAACAGGTGCATACGGAGCCACCTTATACACCTGAGCAGGTGTACACGGAGCCAAAGTACGCTCCTCATCCGACATCCACATCCGCGGCTGCGGAAGACTATGAGCAGCAGAGAGAGCGTGCCAGACAAGATGCCTTCAAGTCTGCTTCGCTGCCTGAGCTTCTTCTGCAGTCTTTCCGCGTTCTCATGGCGGATCGCAAGAACGTCGTGATTCTCGCGATGGGCTTGCTGGTAGCGATGCTGGCCCTGGGACCAAGCGAGCAGCCAGTCGGAGGAAGGGTGGAGTTTGTGAAGAAGCAAGATGCGTACGTGAGCACTGCTCCGACTGTGCAGCTACACGAGACGGTGACGCAATCTCAGATGAAAGAGCCCATCGTCTCTTCTTCGGCGACAAGTGAGGAGATGGTTCACTCGTCTGTTCAGGTGGTCGAGAAGGTCTCACCGTCGACTGAGGTTATTCGCGTCGTGGAGACTGTGAAGGAAACGATCCAGCACATTGTCAAGGAAACAGTCCAACAGACTGTTACGGCGACGGTCACACAGGCCGCACAAGCTACCGTTGAGAACGAGGAGAAGGAGTCTATTGAAATCCAGCCCTCTGAACCTGCTGGGCACAATGACGTTGACGAGCCGGTAGTCCTCATCGAGGACGAAGTTGCTCAGTTCGAGGAACCTTTGGCTTCTGCAGAATCTGCCGAAGCTCAGTTTGAGGCCACTGTTGAGGTCGAGTCTGAAATGTCGTCGCCTTCATCCGAAGCCCCTACATCGACGGCCGAGGAGTCTGGCGAGCTGCCTGAAGCCAGCGTGGAACCGGAGTCTGCCGAGATGGTTGGTGATGAGCCAGAAGAACCGAACGAAGAAGTCTCGGAGAAGAAGATGGAAGATGCTTCATGGGATGACAAGGAGCTATGATGCCAGAGAACTGGTGGCTACGACCTGAGCTTGGAATTGGAATAACGACGTATATGTACTTTGATTGCACAGCTGAATTTATATGATCTGATATTATTATCACCTGAGCCTGTTTAATGAGAGAGTTTGACGCCCAATATTGTGATTTTATCATGCCAAATGGCATGTCGTCTTATTTGCTGAGACTACGCCACGCATCTACTCAGAGCACAATGTCAACCTGCATGTGATCAATGCTCCAGACTCTCTTTCCCAGCAGATCCCTCAACCATTCCAGCCCCAGTCCCGTCCACTCTGGCACCTCTGCCGTGACGCCCCTGACGACACCCATCGCCGTTTGACTCAGCATCGCGGCCATCGTCGCGTCGTACTCATAGCCAGCACTCCACCCGCCACCGAGACTCATCGTAGCATTCCTATTCTCCACATAAGCGGCGGTCTCTACCGTCGGATTCTTGCCCAGCGGCGCGCGAGGCTCAAACAGGGCGCTGCTAAAGTCGAAAAAGCATCGGTCCGACCAGTTGCAGGAGGTCATGAAGAGGATGAGGAGGAGGATGGAGCAGTAGACGCATGGTCGGTTGAGAAAGTAGGTGCAGATGAAGAAGAGAAGGATGAAAGCGGGGGAGGCGTTGGTTGGGATGAAGAGGATGGGGAGCCAGCTGCGGCATGTTATTGTTGGACTTGAGAGGACGGGCATGTGAGAGAGGGATCACGTACCTTCGTAGACAGAACATGATGAGCTTTGGCCTTCGCCCGAGAAAAGCGTGGGGAAGACTGATAATCTATTGGGATGCAGATGTATGGCGCAGTCAAAGCGCAAGATGGAGTCGTCGGGCACCCCTGCTGTGCTGCTGCCTTCATTAAAATGTCACGATGCTGGCCAAAACCCGGCTTTGGTGTTTTGTACTCGGGCCAAGGCGCAGTCACAACCCTAACCCCAAGTGCATTGGATCGGTGAGGCAAAGCAAAAGTGGACACCTTGTCTGTGCTGTCGAAGCTCTCATTTGTTGAACGCAACTGCTCAAAGTGACTTTGTTCACTGAGAATGGTCGGTGACAAAGGAGGTACATCCAGGCGTCATCGTTGGGCTCCCTTCGGGGGCTGGGCTCCCGTGCAGGCAGGCGGCAGCCTCTTCACCGCAGTCAAGTCAATCCAGCTGTGGCCCAACTCGCCGCCCAAATTTTGTTCCCACTCGAGCCTCACCTCCGTCACCTCTATACCGCTCTGAACTTTGTTCCTCCTCCCCCGCTGTCAAAGCACACAGACCCTCAGCATCGTTCACGATTCTTCTTTCTAGCTGAGGCCGCTGATCTTGACACTTCTGCTTTGCGTTTGATCGGCTTTCGCATTGTATTGGTTTTCGATTTCGATCTCAAACTCGACAAACGAACGCACCGACCGACTGTAGGGCCACGGATTGACCTCTGCTTGCCCGATCCATCGATCGTCTTGTTTCTCATCTCTTGGATTCCGCTTGGTTGATTTCCATCGCTCGTCGCATCCTCTGAAAGCTTGGGACGGATTCTTCTTCCACACACGCATACACACAAACTTTCTGCTCGCGTATCGTTTGATCTGCAACTTGCATTTGCAGTTACAGCGAGCGCCTTGGATTTCGGAGACTTCCTTTCCCTGTGCTTCTTTTTATGGCCAATCCCCCTCCAGCCCCGACTCCTCCAGTCAACTCGGGAATGTCGGCCAGCAACAACGGCGCCGCCAATGGTGACCGCACCGCCAACTTGCTGAACCTTCTCAAGTTCAACAGTGGCTCCAACACCACCGCGGCTCAGCGTCAGCCTTCACAGGATTCCATCTCCAGTGCTTCGGCCCTTGAGCAGCAGCAGCAGCAGCAGCAGCGTCACCAACAGGTTTCGCCGCCGCCTTCGCAGGGGTACAGCAGCCATCAGCAGCAGTACCACCAGGGCCACCACTTCCAGCATCACCCTTCCAGTCTCTCACAGACTCAGTTTCCTCCTCAGGCCCAGCTCCTCCAGCTTCAGTCGCAACAGCAGCAGATTCACCAACCTGCTCCTACCTCGGCTGATCCCTCAGGTTTGCTGGCGGCCTTGATGCGCGGCGCTTCGCAGGAGCCTGAGGAAACGAGGGCTTTTGTCCAGGCCGTGGCTGCTCCCCAAGCACTCCAAGCGCCTCAGCAAAATACGAACCCGTTCGCGCAGGGCTCGCCCCCGCCCGACACGACCTCGTACTTGCTCAACCTGCTTAACCGCCCGAAACCGAGCCAGAACGAGCCTCAGCAGCCCCGCGAGGGGTCGTACTCGCCTGACCAGCTTTCGGAGGCGCAGAGGTACATTCAGCAGGCCCGTACTCGTCCTCAGTATCAGCAAGAACAGCAGCAGCAGCAGCAGCAGCAGCAGCAGCAGCACGAGCAATCGTACCCCTACCGCCCAATTCAGGACTCAAATCACGAATCTGGTCTGCTTCAGCAGTTGATGGGCAATGTTGTCCAAGGCTCGCCACAGTCTCATTCTACACATCAGGCACCTTATCAGATTCTGCAGAAGAGTCACGCTTCACCGGCCGGTTCGCAGGGTCGTGAGCACTCGCACCTGGGCCCTGAAACGAGCCCTTACGCCAGTCCTCGCGCCCGCCACCACGCCGAGCAGAGCTCGACACTCTCTCACGGGTCTGACAAGCACACGCCGCAGTCATCGGAACACGGTCGTCACAGTGCAGCCAAAGACACTGCGTCTATGGTCGACCAGGAGGCGCGCGATGCTCTCGCTAGAGCCGAGCAGGATCGTGCGCGCTCTGAGATTGCCGACGACATCAACGGCATGCTCCATGCTAAAACTGAGACAGAATTTCACCAGAACGCCACAGCAGCTGCCCAGGAGATCAAGAAGGAGCTGGACAACAACGAGGGTATTCTGGAGGAAATCCTGCCTACGCCTGATATTGAGGCTGTCCGTGAGATTGTGGATGAAGCCGCCGCCGCAGGTGTGGCAGATAGCTGGGAGTCTGCCGACCAGGATGAGATTGTTGTCATCGAAGACGAAGAGAAGCCGATCGTGAAGGTGTACAACTTCCCCATGAAGCCATGGATCTCCATTACCCTTCAGGATGGCGCTACGGACCCTCGTCCCGAGTTTCGCCCTGATGCCATTCTCGACGTGGCCCGCCTCAAAAAGGAGTTTGATCAAATCGATCGCAACCTCTTCACGGCATCCCAGACCCACATGGCCTACGGCATGTCTAAGCAGGGTGGTCTTCGTGTTATTCGCCAAGACGACGGCAAAGACGCCCGGGTCTTCACCGATACCAAGGACCGCATCTTCAACGTGGCCATGTCTGTAACACCTGCGGATCATGACCACCTTCATCGCGAGGCCATCATCGGTACCGGCATTAGCGGCACTGTCTACTGGGTGCAGATCAAGGAGGGCGAGAAGGACCACATTGACGATGCTCACCTCGAGCAGTACGGCTTTGCCCTCCCTCCCATCAGCACGCATGAAGGTGATGCCCCCGGTGGCGCCCTTAAGACCCGAGCCCGTGCCTCCACTCACCACCCTGAGTACTTCGCCGTCGGTCGCGGCAAGTCGATTCACCTTGTCTGGCCTTCCTACATCATGCAGCAAGGTCTCTTCAAGCCTGGCCACGACCGTGTCGTCGACACTGACAAACTGCTTTCTCAGTCGAACCTTAAGATTAACACTGGCAAGGCTGGCAAAGATTTCAACTTTAGTCAAGACGACACCGTCGTTGTTTCGCTCGATAAGTCTGGTCGGGTCAAGTTCTGGGATGTTCGTGACCTGACAGCCGCCAAGGAGGGCTCTGACGGCCGCACAATGGCGCCTGCCCATGCCAAGTTGGAGGTCAAGGAGCCTCTGATGACTCTTGCCAGCACCCCAGAGGGCGAAAAGGCTTGGCCCACATCCGTCTTGCTGCTTGACAAGGCGCGCCCGTATCAGAAACGATGCGCTTTGCGCTACATGATCGTTGGTATGAAACAGAACCACACGCTGCAGCTTTGGGACTTGGCCCTCGGCAAACCTGTGCAGGAGTTCAACTTGCCTCACAGCAAGGAGTCGGATGCCGTATGCAGCGTCATGTATCACGCTGCTACCGGTATGATCGTAATTGGTCACCCCACGCGCAACTCGGTCTACTTTGCACACCTCTCGGCGCCTAAGTATAACCTGAAGGGTATCTCCCAGGCCGAGTACATTCAGCGACTTGCTGCCCAGGATACCTCTATCCCTCAGCCCGACAGTACTGCCGTCATCAGTGGCGTCCGTGAATACTCGTTTGAGAGCCGCGGTGTTCTTCGCAGTCTGGATATTCTCGCCAACCCCAACATGTCACAGGGCACGGACGAACCCACTTTGTTCGAACTCTACGCCATGCACTCCAAGGGTGTCGCCTGTCTGCTCATCAAACAGCCCGAGCTTGGCTGGACCAAGGACAACAAGGTCATCGAGGCCGTCGATGCTGTTAAGGAAGGTGTTATTACCGTCAACAAGCTCAACTTGCCTCAACCTGTCGAGCCGCCCGTCGCCGCTGACGCCACGCCTGTGCGCACCATCACTCGTAACACCAAGGAGCAGCAAGCTGCCGCATCTCAGACTGAGGAAGCGCCCAAGCCTGTTGTAACTGCTGCGCCCACTGAGGTCAAGGCTGATACCAAGGAGAACGAGACGCCGAATCAATCCGCTAAAGAGAACGACAAGCCCGAAAAGCCCGAGCGCAGGCCTCGTAAGAAGAAGGCTGAGAAGGCTGCGGAGAAAGCCGCCGCCGCCGCCGCTGCCGAGCTTGCTAACGGAACCAACAATGCATCGACCTCCAAAGACCAGCCTCGCACTGGTCTCTCTGCTGATGCTATGGATGCAATTCACCAGCTTGAGAGCCGTCTCAACGTGAGCTTGTCTGAGTCTTTCCAGGGATCCCTGAAGGATCTTCAGGGTAAGATTGATGAGCGGGCGAAGGCACAATACGACAACTTTGGGCAACACCAGGTCAAGCTTCTGGACAGCGTGTCTGAGGTGCTCAATGAGAACACACAAAAGGTTCTCGAGGCGCTCATCCATCAGCAATTCACCGAGTCTGTGGTTCCTGCGATCGGTGAAAAGGCTGGCAAGGCTGTCAGTGAGCTCTTGGACACCAAGTTGCAGCCTCACGTGGCGTCCACGGTACAGAAGGAGATCCAGAACACTCTGCCCCAGGCGTTGAACCGCTCTCTCAAGTCCAACGACTTTGTCAACGCCGTTTCCGACCGCCTGGCCAACAGCGTGGCTTCTTCTGTACAAAAGGAAGTTGTCAACAACCTCACGCAGCGTTTGACCCCCAGCTTCACCAAGATCGCACAGCAGTCTGCGCAGAATGTAGCCAACGAGGTCCACCAGCAGTACCGCGAGCAGTTCGATCGCCTCAAGGCTCAGCATGCCGCCGACACTGCGAAAATGGACCAGCTGATGGGCTACGTAACGCGTCTGACGGAAATGGTTTCCACGATGGCTCAGTCACAGTCTAACTTACAGGCCGAGTTTCTCAAGTTCAGACAGCAGGCCCCCGTGCACGAACTGCCAGGTATCTCTGGACCAGCTTCGCACCCCAGCGACACTCCTCGCGGTCAGGGTTATCACCATGGACAGATGGTCCAGGCACCTAACCCCCCCAGTCACCAGGGTACCTTTGGTCCCGGCCCTCAGGGACCTGGCCACCCATCCTCCTTCAACAGCCCGCAGGTCATTCGCGGCGGGCAGATGATGTCGAGCCCCCAGGCTTCGGCTCCCACATCCGAGCAATTCGGTCCTGCCAGCAGCGTCAACGCCCTCGCCGGCGCTTATCACTCGCAAATGCAGCAGCCCCAGCAAGAAGTAGACCAGGACCTGCGCAACCAGATCCGCCAGATCGAGCAGCTCATCAACGAGAATCGTCTGCAGGATGCCATCATCCGCTGGATCCAGAGTGGTCGTGAGACGGAGATCTTCCGTGATTGCCTGAGCAGGTATCCGCCGAGTAAATTCGAGCAGATCCCTCACCTGCTGTTGCTGGTTGTCATCGCGACGATCTCCAAGGATCTCAAGCCGAACCCCAGGCTGAAGGAAGAGGTGGACTGGATCGAGATGGCTGTCAGAGCGTTTGGCGAGAGCCTGCCAACTTATGTAAGTTATATCAGTTTGCGCAGTCATGACATCGCACTAACAGATCAGGACTGGGAACAGCCAGGCAGCAGAGAAGTGCTTAAGAGCACCTCGCAAACCATCTCAATGCTCGTCAGTAGAATGAGCCCCCTCCTCGCGAGCATCTCTGATGGATACCCCACTGATCCCTTGTTGATGAATCTCGAGCGCAACAAGCTTGACTGGATCGTGCGCACATCGCAGCACATTCTCGACAGCTTTGGTGGTCACTACTAATCCACTTGTGTCGCTCGTCTGTCCGCGCGGGAAGATCTCTGTTGACTGTTATTCGATTGCGTCACTACGTTTTGCATTACAAGGAGGACTTTGGTACACTTGAGGCGTATTGGCAGTTCAATTTTGTTTCCTGTTTTTCCTAATGCCCGAGCTGATTTTCGATTTTCTTCGCGTTCATGTGCGTCGTTTTGCATGCGGCGCGCTGATAAGAGGGCCTGGTGACAGGGACCTCTTGCTTTGTATACATGCACATAGGTTTCACGGAGACATTGACACTTCGTAAGAAGGTAATAACGCAGATATGATTGCCCACGATTTTGTATTTGTACGTCCAGACTGTGGTAGAAAGTCAAGTGGATTGCCGGCGATTTGTACGCATACTTAGCCTAAGGATGCCGACTTGTGAGGTCAAACATGACCCCTGTATGTGAAATCAGGAAACCCTCACTACTACTTTGCCGAACACCTCTTCGCCACCCTCCAACACCTCCATCGCCTTCTTCACATCTTCAAAGCCCACTTCCCTCCCCACCACGGGCTTCATCTGCTCCTTCTCCATCACCCCAATCACTTCCTCCAAACTTGCCTTACCACAGGTAACCAGTCCTTTCATCACAACACCCTTCCTCTGGGCTAACACGCCGATACCAATGCTCCCCGTTTCCTCCCCTTTCTGCTCCTCCTCCTCCCCCTTTGTGCTGGTGTACCCCAAGAGATTAATGCTCCCTCCCACTGCCACGCAATTCAACGACTTCCGCAATGTCTTGGACCCGTTCGGTGCAAATATGACATCAGCCCCAAGGGACGATGTGAAATCCAGCACGGGCTCCGCCCACTCCCAATGCGTGAGGGTATTGATCGTCTCGTCAGCCTTGAGCTCCTTCCTCACTCTCTCCAGGTTCCCGTCGGACGAGGACGTCACGATGGTCCTCCACCCTTTCATTTTTGCGAGCTGCAGAGCTGACACCGCCGTCCCGGTCGTCCCGTGCATTAGTACTGTCGCCGTGCCCTTGCTCCGCTCCTCACCCGCCGTCTCTCGTAAACCCCCCAAGCCCTTCCAGGCGCCCAGCACGTCCCTTCCGAGACAAGTCACCTCCGCGTCCGATAAGTACCCCGGCACGGGAAGCACAGCTTCACCCGGTAGGGAGATGTACTCGGCCAGCACCCCGTTAAGCGGGAACCCCAGCCCCGAGTCTAGTACGTCTCCCGTGACACGACCTTTGGGTTGATCACGGAGGTAGGGCATTGCTGTGACCCTCGTGCCGGGTTTCAGCTGCTTGTTGGTGGATTTGGAGAGCACGATCGTGCCGCAGAGGTCTGACGCTGGGATGAGAGGCGCAGGTTGCACGTGTTTGGCAGAGAGAGTCCCTTTGCACACTATTTGACAAGGTCAGTAAAGTCCCATATCCCGATCATCTTGAGAGGGCAGAAAAAGGGGGAATGTTTTATGAGAAACATACCCTCTACGTCTCGGTAGCTGAGCCCTACAGCTTTGACTTTAATCAGCACATCTCCGTCCCCGACCTCTGGGACATCCACATCCTCCTCGAGCTTCATCTTGGCGACGCCGTCCTGCATAGTCGTCCATCGCTTCATCTTCCTGGGAACATCTTCGGATTTGGCGCTAACGCCCCAGCCTAAAAGCGAAAGCATGGTTGCGGATCCTTATCTATCGATGACGAGGCAGCCCGGGGTAGTAGTAGTGAGAGTCGTCGCCTTTACGCGCGTCACCCACACGAGTAATACCAGATGAGACGGGATTGCAGCAGCCTGAATAATAGAACGTGTACGATTTGAAAGAAATGGTATTGGAATAGATGGGGAAAGTTTTCTCGATGCGTTCTTGATGGGAATGATGCAAAAATCAAGAATGCAGCGACTCTAAACGTGAAGGAGGGCCAAGACATTCAGGTACATAAGGTACGGATCAGGCACGCCGATCAGTTACACCATCACGGTGGCGTTTTCGGACACAATGAGCCGGACACCACGATACACCTCGGTTATGGCTCGCATTTCATTACCGACCGTTCTCTGATACACTGGAGATTGAGCTTTCGCCAAGCTGATTCTTGGGCATCATTGGCGAAGGTAAATGACGTAGCCAAGAAAGGGTTAGGGTCTCACGGCACACACGGACGACAATCAGGGGCAAAGCACAAACCTCCTCAAAACCACAGATTATATTCCCGTTCTCGCGTACGTCGTATTCTCGTCTCATCTCATCAATTCAGTCTCTCATCAGTAGCAAAGTACACTCTGCTCAGCGCCCCTGCTTCGCCTTCCCTACCCTTCCAACCCTTTTTTGCGTATCCCAAAACCCTCCTATTATCTCCACGTCTCCCTTTGCGATAAAAAATGGTTCAAGCGGCAAGCGACAACAAAAAAAAACAATAGCACGAAGTTTCCAAGAAAGTTCGATATAAATAATAATCGTTCGTTGTTGCGGTGTCTTCCAAAAAGCGTCGACTGACCCTTCTCAAAAGAAAGCGGACAAGGGGTCCGCAAGTCTAGACGTCTCGTCATAATAATAGCGTCGTCGTCGTTACTAATGGTTCGTGGATCTCTTGTCGAAATACATCCAAAACTCGTCGGTGGTTGGCGGCGTGGTGGAGGCGCTTATCAGTTTGGTCCTGATATGATCGAAACACTCTCTACCTCGCGGTCAATGAGCTTCTGCTTCTTAAAACTCTGCTTTTCGTCGAATCTCTCTGCATTAAAACAGGGATTGCATCGGTCCACCGAATCGTAGGGTCGCCCCCGGTGATGACCGGTTCAAATGTCGTAAGGGCCGTCTCATCGGCCCCATATGCTGCAAGTAAACAGAAAAAGAAGAACGTAAGAACCAATCAAGCAGGAAAAGAGCGGTGCAATAATACAATGTCATCGGTTGCCAAGGCTCTTACATGAACCACCAGACACCGTTGCGCCACCGAGCTGTCCGAGAACATTGGGGCCGCGCCGGCGCGTGCTCAGCGATCCCACCAGTCCTCTAGTTGAAGCGGGACGAGCTGGTCGAGCCGGTGGCGATGCGAGCTCCGTTATCAGATGAATCTGATGCAAAAAAAAGAACGTTAATCCTCCAAACATGATGCGAAACAAGGCAAACAGATCACCTACCACTTCCTCTGGTCATGTGTCCATTGGAGCGGCCACGAGCTCCGAAACCCGTCGAACTCTCCCACTCGGGGCCGCGGGGCTGACGGTCAGGGGCGTTTTTAGCGTTGCCTCCATTTGCACCGGGACGCTGGCTGCCAATGGCACCAGGGGCGTTACGAGGCTGTTGGGCTTGCAGACTGTTCGAATCGTAGCTGCCAAGGTTGAGGCCGTTGAATCCAGTGACCAACGAGCTGTCGGGCTTGCTCACACCAGGTGTGGTGTTTCCCGCCGAAAGGCCGGAGGAGGGGTTGGCCCCCATGTAATCGCCGAATCGTGCCGTCGAGTTGGGGGCCATGCCCATGCCGGGGTTGGGGGTCAGATAACTGGACGATGCCTGCGACGGACTGGGTGTGAAGGAGCGGAGGTCGGCAAAGCTCTTGGCGGCTCGCAAGTTATTGGGGATGCCGGATCCGTCGGGGCTGCCAGGAAGCTCAAGCGTGGGACCTTGACGACCCATCATGTGGGCATAGTTGTTGCTGACCGCACGCTCACGGTCTCCGGCGAAGTCGAATGTGGCGGCGCGGCTCAGGCCACGTTGGTGGCGGTCGAGAGCGTTGGCGCTGATAGAGTGCGCGGCCGAGGTCGGAGACGGCTGACGGCCCTTCAGCACAGTCAGCTGACGTGCGTCCGCATCACCCATAGACTGGTGCTCGAGACCCATGTGGTGGGCAAGAACATGGATGACACGGCGGTGCTCAGGCTGAATGCCAGGTGGGAAGACAAGGGCTTCACGGCTGCTGTCGCGCTGGAACATGACTAGCTCCATATAGTAGTTTTGCGTGACAGGGTCGTTCAAGTCGAGGTCAGCCATCGATGTGGCCGGGGCGGGCCTGGCCTGGCTCTGCGCCAAGCTGTTGAGGGACTGCACAGAGCTCTGCGAGTGCAGGATGGGGCCCCTGTGTTGCTCCTCAAGCTGGCCACGCCTCTCGCGCTTTTCTCTTTCAATGCGCTCTCGCTCGGCCTCCGGCAACATCTTCTTATACTCGACGCGCAGCTTGCGGCCCTGAACATCCATGCCGTTCATGGCCTCAATGACCATGCGGGTATCATCGGCCGACTGAAAGTTGGCAAAAGCCAGCCCCCTGAAAACGCCATTGTCGAAATGGTAGTTGAAAGCGTAGGGCTGAGGGAGCTGCATATCAAGCATAAGCTGTGCCAGCATCTCTTTACGCACAGCAAAGGGGATGTTCTTGATCACAATGGCCGTCGGAATGAGCTGGTCCGGGTCAGAGGACGTAGAGCGCATGTCGCCGGGTGAGCTGTGGGTGCCGGGATGTTCCACGCGGAGACCGCCGTTGCCCATGTGGTTTCCGTTCATGCCAACAGGAAAGCGCTGCATGTTATTGGGCATGCCCATGCCGTTGTGGTCCGCCCATTCCTATCCTCGTGTTAGCTGTTGAATCCACGGCATAACCGAGAATCAGGGGTCCGTACCTGTGGAATGGCGGCGCGTCTGTTGACACTCCTCTGCCTGCCTGGTCCGTTCATGGCGCCGTTCACGGTGGCAACCCCGGATGCGTTGTAGTTCCACGCCTGCTGGTTCGCGTCCATCATGTATGCAGGCATGCTGCTCGACCCAGGGCCCATGGTTTCCATGCCGCGCGGGTTATAACCGCCGGCCGAGCGGTCAGAAGAGTAGAGAGCTGACGATCCCAGCGGGGCGTCGAAAGGGCGTTGAGCCTGTCGTGGGAGGGACATGCCCGAGTTGAATGCTGGCGAAGCGGCATATTGCGGTCTGGAAGCGCTCGGGGAACGGTTCGGGGCTGTGTTATAGTCCAAGTAGCCGAGATCATGCGGTTGTTGCGACATGTTGACAGGGTCGAATGCAGGTTTTTGGGATCTTTGAGGACGTCACGTTGTGGAGATGCAGCGGTAGGACGAGTCGACGGGCACTGGAGGATAGGCGTTGTCGAAACAAGCAAGAACCGAACGTCGTACGTGGTCAAGAAGAAAGAAAAGTCGTCAAGTCGTCAAGAAAATGTTATTGCCTGAGCACAGACATGAGATATGGCAGTCGTGCAGTCGGTGAAGCAAAAGGTGCGCTTTGCCAGTAGGCAGTAGGGTTCGGTGAGGTGGATGAAATTTGTCGCTGTAGGCAGATCGGGAACCCTTCCTGTCGGTCGGCCTCGCAAAGGGGCTGTACTTGGAGTGGAGCGATAGGTGGACGAGACTCAGGAGCAGGAGTGGGCTGGGTGGGAGCAAACACCGCGTGCTGCTGTTGGGAGGATGCCGCGGAGTGACCAGCTCAAGAGGCGTGAGAATGGGAGATTTGTGTTGGTGGTGCGGACGAGGTGAGGTTGCTGATCCAGAGCGAGCGAAGTCTGCTCCAGAAGTCAGAAGGGGGGGCGACGACGAAGGGGGGCAGCGTAGGTGTTTGTGGTTGGTGGTCGGTGACCCTTTTTTTCTCTCTCTTTCTCTTTTCCCTCTCTTTACCTTTGGGCCCCGTAAAATAGCCAGCCAGTGTCGACAGCGACCGTGAGGTCACCGTGGCCTGGGGGTGTTGTCTCTGGCCCAGGACCGCAGCTAGCCTTGCAGATTCCAGACTAGTGGCAGTGGACGGCGGGCTGGAGTCTTGGGAGAGGAACGAAGATCTCAACCAAAAAGACTGGGTTGAGAAGGGTACTCGGAAGAAAACAAGAGACGAGGCTGTCACGACAGCGTGACGGCAGTTAGGGAGAGGAAATTGAGGAGTCGTGGTGCTGCACGTCTGATCATGTGATCTGAAAAGTGTGAAGCTGCAGCGATCGTTGCTCTTGCCTCGACCGAACACTGATGAGCGCGCCTGCCGTTCCGAAGCTGGAGAGACTCATCAGACTGACCGGCAACTGACCAGGCTGCAACGGCTGCCTAGGGCCGCAAAGAAGCGGTTAGACAACGCTGGCAGTCGCGCGGCCCCAGTCGCTCCTTCCCGTACAGTAGGTGTGGTGAGATGGTTCATCAAGATGCCTGTTGCGTAGAATGAGATAGGTCTGGACAGCACCCCTAGCCCGCTGTATGCCTGTCCGCCCGGCAAGTTAGTGGGCGTCATGCCCTGGAGCGAACCCCTAGTTCGTTGAGCCTCACCAAGCCCTGTCTGCCATGTGGTGACGCTAGGAATAAGGGTTTGGGCTTACTCACCGTATTAGTTGTCATGGGAGCGCCCCTCCCTCATCTCTCTGCTCTGCCCACTACACCCACTCGACGCCCACCTGGTGACACATCTCTGTGAACAATCACTTCTGCGATCATGCGAGGCCTGCGAGACAAGCTGCTCTAGGCTGCTCTACGAATGCGGTGAGTCCCGAACCAGGGAGCCAGCTGATCTGAAGAATCGAGTCAAGGGCACATGGGCTCAACCTCGACGCCAGCACGGCGTCATCTCGCTCGCCCAATGTCTAAAACATCTCGGCGCGCCGCCCTCGACTGTTCATCCGTCTGCTCATCTTGGAATCCGAGACATTTCATCAAGAGCCACATTACTTGCATGACCGGCTTTTGCATAAAATCAACAGCACCCAAGGAGCCCCAGCGACCTAGGATTCTTTTCGGTGCCAAGATGGGCGAGCTTAGAGCAGCTGGCACGCACTGTATGGATCCTGGTTGACAACCCATTTTCATCATACACATCTCGAGACAAGCCTGCACTATAACACATTCACAGCACAGTCGAATCGCGCTCCGATTTGTGCGACGATCAGAGTTGTCATCCTCCATTCTGATCCATGCGCTAGCCCGGGCCGAGCCCTGGTTCCAACTTTGGCGCCCTTTCCCTTGGGCGAGCTACCCGGGACAAACCATCACAGGCGTCTGACGCACCAACGCCCAACACGTTCCTTTGTCAACGATACTTTGCCATGTTGAATGCCTGCTCCTTTCATTCATGTGTGATCTATCACGAGAGCCTCTCATGAGCAATGTTGAATCAAGACGGACGCGCGCTCATGTGGATTAGTGCAAAGGCCTTGTGTTGGCACGATCGGCTTTCGAATCTTGTCAAACAGTCGATGGCTCAAACGACCTTTCATGTTCTCTTTCATGACAACCGCGATGCCACGAAAGAGCGCCCACAGTGAACTATCCCATCACAAAGACGGATCAATTATGTCTTCATATACATAAAGTCAACTAATCGTTCGCCATTTTGGGTTGACTGGCTTCGATCAACTTATCGCACCACGTGTAACTAATCTCATACCCACTTCACATTACCATTTGTGATCTGATCACAATCATCGCTCATAGTACGGTCTCTGTATTGAGTAAGCTGCAACAAACAACACCATGTCGAACTTTGGTAACTGTCAAGAGATGAAAAGCAGCTGGACAAGCCACGCTATCACCGGCGAAGGAAGCAGCCAGCTACACCCGGTGATCATTGACAACCAAGGCGACCACGACGCAGACGACTACCCCTCGACACAGCCTGAACCATTTGAACTTCTCGTGGATTCTCTCAATACTGATACTAATGAAGCAGCCTATATTGATTTGACACCCGCTGAAATCGACGAGAGACTGTCCAAGCTAGCCCGGTCTGCTGGAGATGATTGCCCAGACGTCGAGATGGGAGAAGCAGCCCCTTTCGATGCAGCTGCCATGTTCGGTACGCACATCAGCAACGAGAGCACATCTCGTCCGGTCGATTCAAGGCCGCCCGTCAATGCTGCTCAAGCTAATCGTGCCCGGATATCCCACAGCGCTGCCAAGCCCAAGGCTGCGATCAAAGCTGTCAGGAAACGCAAAGAGAATAAGCGCCGGTCCAACCTCAATGAGGTGACATTTGCAGACAAACGGCGCAGTCTCAGGTCTGATTCCCCAGAATTCCAAGTCGTCCGATTCCCCGATGAGGATTTTGAAGAATTCGCCAAGACGATCAAGCTCTCGCCCAAGCCCAGAAAGAAGGTGAGTCCGAAGCCTAAGCGTCTAGCTGCGCCCAAGAAAACACGTTCTTCGCGACAGCAAGCCTTGATGGATAACTCCACTGAGAACCCTTCCAGGAACCCCGTCACAGGTGACGAGAAGGTTGTCATCGACGGCAACGTCCTTGATTTTTCTGTCCTCAACGCAAGCCACAATTGGCAATACTCTTCTCAGGCGGCACAGGACAACGTGCAAGATGATTTTCATCTCGCGGCCCGACTTGCGCCCCTGAGGACCCATCCCGTTCCACATGACCGCCCCGATGACAGATTGCCTGAAGGGCTTTACACTATCTCTGAGGATGATTGGGATAAAGACGACATGAGCCAAGTTGGGAGGATGATCAGGGAAGCCATCGATGATCCCTACAACTTTCCCGATAAAAGTGGCAGGAGTCTCAGGGATTCCGTGATGCCTCCCCAACCATCCAATGCCCTCCGCGCGCCGCCTCCGCAAGCCGAAGGGGGGAACGCACGCTCCATGCGAGGACTAGGCCACGATCGAGTCTGGGCTATGGCAGACAGAGCTATTGCCTTGCGGTACGAGGCGGAAGGCCAGAGGTCTCTTGGTTTGCGCGAGGGCAGTGAGAGTGGCGCGACGCACATGGGTTACTCTCGCACGAGAGCAGAGGAGTACCAATTCGTCCCCAAAGTTCAGGTGAATGTGGAAAGAACAGCTTACTACCCCAGAGCTGAGCCGCTGTACCCTTTCCTTGACGAAATGAACGAGGATGAGTATGAGCAAGGGGATGAGGATGTAGGCATGACCTCGCCCTCCATACCTTATTCCTCCCCCGTGCCCCAGGGTGCGCCGGGCACACCGCACTCTGACGTTGCCGAAGACGCTGAAGCTCATGACTGCATCATGGACATCACTCCCGAGTACCTCATGTCCTTGGTGGAAGGGGACAGGGGCCGCATTGCCAGCCCTGATCGATCTGATTGGGGTGGAGAGATGGGAGGCGGGTTTGTGTCCCATCAATTGCCCGTTTGGCCCTACCACGAAGGTCCTGGCTTTACGCTGGACGAAGATGACCTTTATGACCCTTGACTGTGACCACATAAAAATTTGGCGTTTTGGTAAGTTCAAATGTAAATCATGACAGAGTTTACACTTTTCACGTGAAAGGTCTCATCAGAGTGTGACCGCATCCAACTAGAGGCAGGTGACATTGGCACATGAGAATGGTAGGTCAGGTAAATAGTACTTCTTTTGTTCGCTTAATGCAGTTCATGATCATTACGCCGAGTGTCCAAGCCACGCTTGCGCCGGCTACGCCTCTGACTCCGTGACAGCTTTTATCCTCGCAGCCATCCCATCTCCGTCCCCGTGCTGCTCCTTATAGGCCTTGAGTAGATCTCTTCGCATGATCTGCCTCGGCGCTCTGCGGCCCGTGAACAGCTCAAACTGCGCAAAGCCCTGATCGGGCAACAGATCGAGGCCATCCATCGCCACCCAACCCTGTGATGCCCTCGCTCTCGCTTGCTGCAGTAACGGCGTCTGCAGCGTTTTGTACCCCAGTTCGAGCACCACGCCGCCCGATTTGGAGCTTAGCCAGCTCTCTGGAACGCGAAACTCGGGCGTGGGTGTGTCGCCGATCGCGTGCGTCGGAATAGCGGATATGATGATCGTCGGTAGTCTCTCCTTCTCGTCCCATTCCTGATAGTCCAAGATCCGGAACCTCGTGCGCGCCCCGGCGCCGAGGTGCCCGTAGCCCTTGAGCATTAGCAATCCCTGAAAGTGCTCCACGCATCGCTGCGCGTTCGCGCGGGTGCGGTTGTAGACGGCGATGTTCTGAATCCCGACCTGAAGCATGGCGTAAATAGCCGCGCGCGCCATGCCCCCGGCACCGACGACCACACCGCACGTTTCTGCGCGGACGGCGTTGGCGGGGGAGAGCCCCCGGCGGATGCAGGCCTGTATCCCGATCCAGTCGGTGTTTTCGCCGTACAGCGCCTTGACGCGCCCTGCGCGGTTGATGTTGTTGACGAAGAGCGCGCCGCCAGGGACCTCGCCCTGCGCGTCGAGCTCACGGATGGGGATGACGGTGTTGCAGGCGCCGATGGCCTGCGCGTGCTGGCTGACCGAGCTGGTGCGGGACATGATCTCGACCTTGAAGGGCAGGCCGATAGACGCGCCGCCAAAGTTGGGATCTTGGAGGTACTCGTCGAGGGAGGTGAGGGAGGCGACAGAGTGCGGAGCGTAGTGGTGCGGCATGCCGAGGGCGCGGAGAGCGGCGTTGTGCATGGCAGGCGACATGGAGTAGTCGACGTTGGCGCCGAAGACCCAGAGCTTCATGGGATCGTAAACAAAGGCGGCGGTGAGGGCGGTAGTGGCGGCGTGAGCGGATAGTGATGGCCCAGACGTCTCGGACTCCGAGCGGACGACAGTGAGAAGGGGGTTGAACGCCGCAGAGTGCCGACCGGAGGCGCCCTCGTTGTAGGCGATCAAGGGAATCCGCCGCCCTCTCTGCACAGACACAGCGGCGCGCAGGATGGATACCTTGAGACTGCTTAAGAGGGAGCAAGGGGGGCGAAGGAAGCGCACAATATCAGCTTGAAGAGCGACGGCGCGCAGGTACTGCGCTACCCAAAACTCCGAGTCCCACGGTGGACTGCTCCCGCTCTTGAAGGAGTAGTCTGCAATCACGATAGCGCGGCCTCTTTGGTCCATCAGCCCCGCGAGGTCGGAGTCCGCGATGTGAAGGTCCAGTGTGATCATATGAGGCGCTGAGCGCAGTATGTGCGCAATCAGGCCAATGTAGGTCGCGACTTGATCCTGTGTTGGTTTGTCCGGCAATGTAACGTGCACAATAATGGGGAGTATAGAGTCGCGCCGCAGCCGGGCAATAGCAAATGTCACATCACTCGCGGGTTCCGTACTGAGACCCGGTCTGTTCTGCAAGGTGAGGCCGAGGTCCACAGGTACGACGAGCTGGATAGCGTCTGCACCGGTGGTTTGCTCCTCAATATCAAAGCCCTCGGCTAAGGATTCGGAGAAGGTGACGGAGAGGGCGTACGTGTACAGTCTGTCGGTGAGCGGCATGGTAGAGAGCAGGTTCCCTGCGCCGAAATCCGGGACGGTCCCTTCACAATACACCTGGGAGAGAAACTTGAGAAAGTGTCGTTCTGCCCCCTTGAGCGTCAAATGTGGCGACGGAAGTCGTTTTGATGGGGTTGCCTCTCCCGTTTCCCCCGTAGGCGTTGACTGGTTTGAGCAGGCCTCCTCTGAAATGTTGAAAAACTCACAATTCGTACAGCTCCTCAGCATACTGTTGCTGACCATGACCAGCGTTTCCATCCTCTCTCGATCCTCGATGCCAATGTGCCTCTGCAACGCGTGGAGATCCCTCCCAACATGCACCACCGGACTCGTTACGCAGAACCCTCTGAGCAGCCCCTGCACTGGCGTATCCATCCACGGGCACACAATCACCGCCATGTGCGCATACCTTCGCAGCGCCTGGTCCAGACAGTTGGCCTGTGCCCGACCGCATGCTTCACTGCCGTGGGCTCTTCGGTGTTCGGTGACGCTGAGGCCTGTTGCCGTGCGGAACTCGACATCCATGTCGACGAGAGGGCGTTTCAGTGCCGAGGCGGCCATGATGCCGAGCGTGGACTTGCCGCATCCTCGGATACCGACGAGTACGAGAGAGGCGGTAGGGCCAAAGCGTGGAATTTTGCCGCGATAGGGTGGGAGACGAGGAGGGAAAGGTTGGGCGGGTGTCGGCCGTGGTTCTGGTTGCCATTGTTGTTGAGATTGCCGGTGCTGTTGAGGTTGAGGTTGAGGTTGCGATTGCGATTGCGATTGCGATTGTGATTGAGTTTGAAGTCGCTGGTGCTGTTGAGGTTGTTCTGAAGGTTGTCGCGGTGGACCAGACTGGGTCAGGTCGACCGTATCTGAAGATGAGGGAAGGGTATCGCTTCGCGATGGAGTTGGGTCGGTTGATTTGTCCTCGGCCGTGTCGACAATGCCAGTCGCTCGAGCAGATTCGGCGGCCAATGCTGCCCAGTCTATGGGCATATCTACAGGTGGTGATGGGTGGCGCAGTTCGAGCCGCGGTGACTTTGTTGTGGCATCTTCGTCGCCGTCCAGCCCATCTACGGGCCTTGGCCTCTTTTCCCCGGACATGATGCTATGCGAGGACCATATCAACTATGTTTGTGTCAAGATTTCGAGTGAAAAGCGTCAGGAAAAGAGCTGGCGCTATGCTTATGTGTCAGAAAGTGATCGCGAAGGGGTATAAAGCGAGAGTGAACGAAATGATGGCATCGCCATCTGCTTCATTCTCAGCAGCTTCGCGCGACGCGATCGTGGGGGTCCTCACGTAACCCCAACCCTAAATATAAAATCGAAAAGTGCTTTTATGTGACAAGTGGCCCCACCTGTTGGACCTACCACTAGCCAATATACAGCCGTGGCCGGAGTAAGATTCTTCCGCAAAGTCGAGCTCCTCCTCCACGACGTCTCTCGTATCCACCTCCCACAGATATGACCAGGTCCTCCAAATCAGCTGAACAACGCTCTCGTTCCCTATCATCGATCTGACTTGGATGTCGGACCCCAGACTGTCCCCCACACTATCGAATCCGCAATCTCATCTTGGCACGTCACGTCACAGCATGCAGCCCCGTTGACCTTGCCGTGATGGTGCAGCAATCTTACCCACCGACCTCGGTACCGAGTCTCCGATCTGACGCCCCTGCAGGCGATCCCGGCCACTGCTACTTGTGCTGCACGTGCAGATGATGGGGCCTGACCGTCAAGCAGTTGGAGAAGAACCAAAGAGATCTTGTACGATATGCCACGGGCCAGGAAGAGAGCTGAAGATGATGCCCAAGCGGTAGTGGGGAGTGCTGCGGCGGCCCCTGCTTCCCTTCCGGACTCTGCACCACCCTCTGCCAAACGACAGCGTGTGTCTTTGGCTTGTGACGCGTGTCGGTCTGCTCGCGAAAAATGCGATGGCAACAAGCCCGAGTGCGGTCCTTGCGCTGAGCAGCAGCGGGCCTGCTCGTACACGCCAGCCTCCAAGAAACGTGGTGTGCAGACCGGCTATCTACGAACGGTGGAGCTGTCTCTAGCTTGGGTGTTGGAAAATGTGCCAGAGAGTGAGAGGGCACTGCATGCGTTCCTGACAGAGAATAGGAGCGCCGCCGTGCAGCTTCTGAGTGGGAAAGGTACGGCTGGGAGTCGTCTTCACAAAAAATTGACGGATGGGCGGGTGCACAAGAGCATCGCGGCACTCTTGGCAGATCCCAGCCCAGCTGCGACTTCAGCTGATGATTCCGATCTCGAGGCGTCAGCATTTGCTAAATCGACTGATGGGATCGCACAGCACGATCAGATGCCTGTGCAACCATCGAAATATCGAAAGCTGCCCGAAGACTGGCGGAATCTCGTTGCGACACACTTTGCCCACACCCACGAATGGCTCCCTGTCGTCAGCAAAGACGCCATCATCCAAGTGGCAGACCACTACCCATCGCAGGGCGTCCCTGAACAAGATGCATCCCCTGACGACGCTCTTTTATGGGCAGTCCTCGCCCTCTCAGCTCACCAGATCACGAGGTCGGGCTCGGAACTGACTGCCAAACAGATATTTTCTATAGCTCGCGGCATGATCCCCGTCGAGGACGCGCCTTTTGTCCAGTCCCATGTTGCTGCTTTGCTCCTTCACGGACTGCTCCTCATCGGACAAGGCTCGCCGCTAGCTGCATGTCTTCTCATCAGCAAAGCATCGCGTGTTGCTCTGCAAATTCATGCTATGAACAACCTACGACATCAGGCCGAAAGTGTGGAGGTGCGGTCGCAGTCGTCATGTGCCAGGTTGCTCGCAGCCTGCTCCGTCCTCGACACATGGGGCGCCCTGTACCTGGGACAGCCGTCTGTTCTCAGCGTTGAGCTCAACGAGAAGCTGAGAAATACGCTTTCCATGGACCCGTGGATGCTGAGCACGGACACGAAACGTATCTTCGAGGAGGCCACGACGTCCTCGCACGAGCAGGCTGAGGCAGAGAGCCTCGCCACACTCTACCAGCTGCACACTTTTGGCTGTCTCGTCCGTGAATGCCTTAGAATCCGGTCGTTTCCGGGCACCGCCATCAGTATGCAACGGCAGATCACGTCTGAAGATCTGGTGCACGCACTAGCACCGCAGTTCCTTTACTGCGAAAGCTCGGTGCCCGGAGACTCATCACCACCCAAGGCGTCTGCCTCTCTGCTGCAGGTCGCTTTCCGCGCTTCTATGGTTATCATAACGCCACATTGTCGACCGTCGCTGCTCTCGTCTGTGTTTGAAACAGCAGAGAAAGCCATGACGCGGTTCGGCGTATCATCCACGCCACCACTGATGGTGGCTTTTCTCAGCGTGGTCAAAGATCATGGCACACATATTAACCCACAAGAAGAGCGGCGCAGGTGGCAATCGACCATTCTCCAGCTTCAGAAGCACTGGTCGGGCGACAGCAATGTGTCGCTATTGGGACAACAACAGCAGATTGTAGCGGGAGCTCATGTCCCCGTTTCGGCGCTTCCAAATAACACCAACATGAATCTTCAACCATACGCCACGCCCACAGAGGCTCGGCTGAATCCGATGGATCAAGCTATCCCCTACCAAAGCCCATACAAGGCTAGCCCGGCCGCGTATTCCGCAGCTTCAGGCGGTTCAGAGAGCCTTCCGGATTATGCGTCTCTCCCAGCTCACGGCCTCGGCCCTGCATCAACCGCAACCCACGCTCTGTACAATCATAATGGTGTTCACGGCATTGATTATCAAACCATTATGCAGGAGCTTGGTTCCATGGAGTACAGTCCGGCCATCGGCCAGACGCGTAGTGATCCCCAGTTTATGACGAATCTGGGGTTTGCCCCAGACTACGATCTGGGCGAGATGTTCCAGGGGTATGAATGATACCCGAACGTTTCTCTGCATCACACATGTTACATACCGCAACGCAAACATCTCTCCACGAATCAGCGTGCCTTAGATATCCCGGTTCTTCACTGCATTCAGTCGGGGTCGCATCGAAGCCCAAATGGTAGCCTCAGCGCCGTGTAAATATTTATCCGGACGCAGGGTCCTTGGAGTCGTGGCGAGACACTTGGGGTCACTACGGCTAAGTTTCTCGAATCGTTCCCCGCAGAAATCTCCCCGGGAACTATTTTAAACGGGCCTTTGGATAGACTATTACGAAATCGTCCAGTCTTTTTTTCTTCTGATCTCATCAACAAAGGGATCTCTATATCTTTCTCCAGTCTGGATCCCTGTATCACACGATCGCGTGAAGCTTCACAGCATCGCAACAAGTCGCATTGTAACTTTTGACCATGAGCGACGACCGAATTATTTCTTGCACAAGGCGTATTCGCCTTGACTTCTGCTTTGACATATCCCAGAAAGCATCCTTCCCCGACGACAGCTTCCCGGCTGAAGCGCAACCCCCATGTCTATCCTCGCCCTCAAAGAGGACCGGCCGACGCCCTCGGCCGTGTACAATTTTCGCGTCTACCTTTGCGCCATTATTGCATCCATGGCCTCTTGCGCCATCGGCTACGATTCGTCTTTCATCGGCACAACCCTCGTCCTTCCGTCCTTTGTTGAGGAGTTCAACTTTGCCGATTACGACCCGAACGAGCTGGCTTTGTTGAAACAAAATATTGTTTCGGTGTACCAGGCCGGCGCCTTCTTTGGGTCTTTGGCTGCGTACCCGAGCTCGTATTTCGTGGGACGCAGGTTCTCCATGGTTGGGTTTGCCGCCCTGTTCATGCTGGGCGCTGGTCTGATGCTGGGGGCAAACTCCAGCCGCGGACTTGGATTGATGCTCGCGGGTCGTGTGATCGCTGGCCTCGGAGTTGGTGGTCTGTCGAATATGACCCCCATCTACATCTCAGAGCTGGCCCCGCCGGCGGTGCGTGGGCGGCTTGTTGGCTTCTACGAGCTGGGATGGCAGGTTGGTGGCCTCGTCGGGTTTTGGATCAACTACGGCGTCAATACGACTTTGGCCCCTTCGACGTCACAGTGGCACATTCCGTTCGCTGTGCAACTGATTCCCGGCGGTCTCCTCCTGCTCGGACTCTTGTACATTCCCGAGTCCCCTCGCTGGCTCTTCAGCAAAGGCCAACACGAAAAAGCGATGAGGATCCTCTGCTGGATTCGCAACCTCTCGCCTGACGACACTTACATTCGCGAGGAAGTCTCTTATATCGAAGACGATCTGGAGCGACACCGTCGGGAAGTCGGCCCAGGTTTCTGGAAGCCGTTCGCGCGTCTGAAGGAACGTCGGGTGCAGTGGCGCTTCCTTTTGGGCGCCTTGCTCTTTGTTTTCCAGAACGGCTCTGGCATCAACGCCATCAACTACTACTCGCCTACGGTCTTCAAATCGATTGGCATTACGGGCACCAACACCTCCTTCCTCACTACTGGCATCTTTGGCGTTGTCAAGACCGTGCTCACGTTTGTCTGGCTTCTTTACCTGATTGATCACCTGGGCCGGCGGCTTCTTCTGATGATTGGCGCGGCAGGCGGCGCTTTTTGCATGTACTTCATCGGCGCGTACATCAAGATCGCCAAGCCGGAGAATGATATCGAAGGCGGCTCGCTGAGCAGCGGGGGTATCGCGGCGGTATTCTTCTTCTACCTCTACACTGCCTTCTACACACCATCTTGGAACGGAACGCCATGGGTCCTCAACTCGGAGCTGTTTGATCAGAATACGCGGTCTCTGGGTCAAGCGAGCGCGGCAGCAAACAACTGGTTGTGGAACTTTATCATTGCACGGTTCACCGAGGATATGTTCAATGCGTGGGGATACGGTGTGTACCTGTTCTTTGCGAGCTTGATGGTGATCAGCATTGTGTTTGTCTTTTTCTGCATCCCGGAGACAAAGAGGGTGCCGTTGGAGAAGATGGATCGGTTGTTTGCCACGAAGCCGGTATGGAATGCGAACAAGATCTTGATGGAAGAGTTGAGGAGGGAGACAGATGGCGAAGTTGGCCGCGTCGAAGAAAGGATACCGAAGAAGGATGGCCAAGCTTGATACAATAATATAATTAATTCGTCGCCCGCGTTGCTATGCCACGTAAAGTGTTAATACTCTATGCAATATATGTTTTATGATCCGTTCGCAGCCAGCAGCTTCTCTATCCTCGCCTTCACAGCAACCTTTACCTCCTCTACCGGCAAATCCGTCACTTGCCTTCCCGTCCAATACCGGTCCTGCTCGATTCCCTGCCAAATCATCGCCTCGGTGCCCAAGATGACCTGCCAGCCTTGCTCTTCCGCGCCCTTGCCCAGCCTCGTCCACGGCGTCGGGTTATAACACATTTCCAGCATCGCGCCCTTTCCTTTGGCTAGGAACGTCTCTGTGACCATTCTCGCTCTCTTTTCCTCCTCCGTGACAGGTTCGAAATCTGGAACGCAGGCTACTATCGCTCCTGGTGCAGACAGACCCTCCGCCTCCTCCACGGTCCTCACATGAACCAAGTTCTCACCGTAACCTCTCTCCTTGCTCTCCTTCATGACGGCCTCGAGCTCTGCTTCCTCTCGATTTACGAGGTAAATATCCGAAACCTTTAGCCACTTGCGCAGCGCGTAAACCGCACTTCTCGCCGCGCCGCCACCACCTACAACGAGCGCTGATTTTCCGTGCACGGTGGCTTCCATATCGGGAACATTGTAAACAAAAGAGTCACGGATGCCAATGACGTCGGTTTGTGCGCCGCAAAGAAGGCGACGGTCGGTGAGAGGATCTTGACGGATAAACAGAGTGTTGCAGGCCCCTACATCCCGGCATTCAGGTGTCATGTCGTCGAGGTGGGGAAGAATAGCAACCTTGTTTGGCATGGTCACAGAAGCGCCTTTGTCAATCAGCTTTGACCCATCTTGAGGAAACAAGACGAAGCCAGAGGGAGAAGAGACATACCGTAGAACTTTGGATGTTGGGCTAGTTTGAGAAAGAGGTCCATGTCGGCGGAATCGAGACGGACTTGGCCCCAGGGGAGGCCGAGGTTCTGGTAGATGACATCGTGAAGAAAGGGAGACCAGGAGTTTGTGAGTTTGAGGCCGAAGAGATAGCCGTGACGCTCGAGGGACTGAATTTCTTGGGGAGCTCGCGGGTCAAAAGGCACCTTTTCTGGTGTTGTTGATGTGACGGCCATTGTGAAGTTGGAGCGTGACGGAGGCTGGATGTAAGACGCAAGTGAACACACGACTCAGCCCACGACAAGAGTCTGCCCTTATGAAGCCAGAATATTTAAATGATCCGCAATAATGTGAGACGAATTATTAAAGTATTTTGGACGGGCAAAGTGAGATCAACGTAGAAAAAAACAGAGAGTAAAAACGACGGAAGAGGCCGATCCACTGGAATTTACATGGCTAAGTGTTTATCCTGCTTCTGGCTGCGCAACACCAGCCGTGCGCTGTCGATCAAGAGCCCCCAAAAAGCTCAGCTTGGACCCTTGTTTGTGGCGAATGCACACATATCGGAGCATTGCGACTCGTATCATCAAGCAGGGTCGCCGGCATTTTGAGGCTCGGCAATCTTGGTGCCACATTGCATTGCGACGTTGCAAACAAGCATGGCCAGCATGGACAGCCCCGGTTGATGCAGAGCACCATTATGAAATACAACCTGGATTCCTCAATTGCCAAAGATTTAATGCTGTTCATAGCGTAAAAAATGACCATCTTACCTAAGAGACCGAAACCTCGGCGTCGCCTAAGCGCAATCACCCCGAATCGGCGTTCGAGCCCCGGACCCCAGTCGGCATGCACGCACCCCGCATCTCGGGTGGCTGGCTTTCTCTCCTCTCTACAGAACCTTGTCGATTGGACAGAAAACCCCCCGTCATTCTGACAGAAGTTTGTTTAAAAGTGACAGTTATGACGTTTGACAGGCCTACTTCGCCTTGGCAAGGTGGCACTGCAGGACAATGACCTCCCTTGTTGGGCGTAGTGGCTCTGTAAGAATGAAGAGATTCTACCCCTCACGAGGTTTGTGTTTACTGGTTTGAATGAATAAATACGCGAGATTGTGTCATGAATACTGCGTTGGCTCTTCCTCGTAGACCTCGTCCTAAAAGCACCAAAAGAGTGATCACGATGGCTTTGAGACTCCTTACTCTGGCGGGCCTCGCCTGTATGGCCTTGGCGGAATCCATTCCCGCGGCAAAACAGCTATCGTCAACATCTTCCATTGTTCCAGGTCCTCTTATGGTGACAGAGCATACCTTTGAAGTGCCGCTCAATTACTCAGTCCCTGACGGCAAGACCATCACCCTCTTTGGGCGCTCCGTCACCAACTACAAGGCGCCTATCATTCCCTCCGATGACGACGATGAGGAGGAAGAGAGCAAGGAGGATCCCCTCCCGTGGATGGTGTTCCTCGCTGGCGGGCCAGGATTTGGCAATCCTATGCCTCAAGATCATGCGTTGACGAGCACCGCTCTAGAGAGAGGCTACCAGGTGCTGTACCTCGACCACAGAGGCACAGGCCTGAGCACTCCCGTGTCGACGAAAATGCTCGGCAAACTCGAGGGTGGCGGGGACGAACAGGTCGCATACCTGCGTCTGATGAGACAGGATAACACCGTTCGTGACTGCGAAGCCGTGCGACAGCTTCTCACCAAGGGACTCTCCAAGAACAAAGCCAAGTGGTCCATCTTTGGGCAGTCGTACGGCGGGTTCATCAGCCTGAGCTATCTCTCCTTGCATCCAGAGGGCCTCAGAGAAGTCTACCTCACCGGCGGTCTCGCGCCTGTCGGCAAGACAGCCACACAGGTCTACGAGGGGCTCTTCCCTCGCATCAAGAAGCGCAACGAGGAGTACTACGAGAAATACCCTCAAGACGTCGAAACGGTCCACCAGATCGTGGAGCACATCAACGAGAAGGGCGGCAGCATCGATCTTGATACCGGCGGCAAGCTCACTGTGCCACGCTTGATGACGATCGGTATTGAGTTTGGCGGCTACGACGGGTTTCAATCTGTTCACAACGCACTGCTGGGGATGAAGCTCTCGCTCGACCAGCTGGGTTACCTCTCGCGCGCGTCGCTCGCGCCGCTGACGAGCATCTGGACTCTGGACGACAACATCATCTATGCTGTCCTCCACGAGGCCATTTACTGCGACGGGCCGGATGATGTTTCCAACTGGGCGTCGGACCGCGTGGCGCGCAAGCTCGACTACTTCCCCTGGCTGCCGTCCAACTCATCATCGTCGGCACCGAAATCCTACAACACGTCCGAGCCTCTCCTGTTTGCCGGCGAGAATATTTTCCCTTTCTTCTTTGACGTCTATCCCGAGCTCAAGCCGCTCAAGTCTGTCGCCAACAAGCTGGCGGCCGTCGACGACTGGACAAAGATCTATGACAAGGACCAGCTGAAGAAGAACAAGGTGCCAGTCTTTGCGGCGTCGTACATGAATGACATGTATGTGGACTATGAGTTTGCAAAGGACACGGCCAAGTTGGTGAAGGGGGTCAAGTCCTGGGAGACGAATGCGTACTACCATTCAGGATTGCGGTCGAACACGCAAGAGGTCTTGGGGGCTCTTTTCAACTTGAAGGATAATGTGATGGATTGAAGTGCGGCCCCGGTGTCTGGGGCTGAGGTTGAAAAATACTCTGTGGTCACGAGAATGGGGGAGGTCACAGAGCAGAGGCTCTTGTCACGGGCACACAAGTTGCCGAAGATACCTTTCAGATAATCATCATAAAGTGACACCAGTTAAATTTGTTGCATTTTCCTGATTCTAGGTCTAGATCGCGACTCTCCGCCGATCCGAGATAAACTGGCCATCTGCGAATCCCATGTCAATTACATCTAATATCCACTTGACACCCCTGTCTCGTGTCGAAACGAGAACGAGTAATGCACAAACAAGGGAAACATTCTCTCCTCGTTCTCGCTCCGTTCCGAACGATCTCGTGAATTCTCGACAGCCGACTGCCGCCCACAGTGGATTCCTTTTAATCTATCCAATACCACCCAGCTCCGCTCAAAGGGGCAATGCTCACGATATGGAACATCCTTGCTCTCTACCCCACACGCTTCAAACATTTGCAAACAGAGCTAATGCCATCTGGGACAGGCGGGCATCGGTCTCCTTGGTTTTCGATAGGCGGAACAAATACCGGGCACGCGCGCGATCACGATAGGATCGCTTGTTTGATGACACGAGGGGGTTGCGCCCTCGACAACTCTACGTGCATGTTCGCGGACTGCCTCTGAGCTCAGACCCCCAAGCGCCGGCAGCATCGTCTGGCTTTCTCGGGACGTTTGCCCCATGTGAGCTGCCCGTTCGACTGGGCAGATTGGAGGGGACGGGATAGCCTGTCATGCTCGTCAGGGGGGGTCGCAGATGATATCCTCAGTCCCGGCAGTGTCCACTGCAATATCTCACGCTTTGTATATAACGTCGTCGCAATGCCCTCGTCGTGATTCACAGAGTCTCGCCACCCTCACATCCAACTCTTTACACTCACTTTCATCATGCGCTTCCTGACTCTCTCCGCGGCCTTTGTCGCCTTTGCACAGTCTGCCCTCGCCGTCACCGGCGCCGCCGAGGGTTTCGCGAAGGGCGTGACCGGCGGCGGCAACGCCCGCACCGTCACCCCCTCCAGCAACTCGGAGCTCGTCTCCTACCTCGGCAGCTCCGAGGCTCTCAACATCGTCCTCACCAAGACCTTTGACTTCCGCGGCTCCGAGGGCACTGCCACTGAGCCCGGCTGCGCGCCCTGGGGCACCGGCAACACCTGCCAGAAGGCCATCAACCAGAACGGCTGGTGCACAAACTACCAGCCCAACGCGCCCAAGGTCAACATCCAGTATGACAAGGCCGGCCAGCTCGGCATCACCGTCAAGTCCAACAAGTCCATCGTCGGCCAGGGCAACAAGGGTGTCATCATTGGCAAGGGCCTGCGCATGGTCAGCGGCGTGAAGAACATTATCATCCAGAACATCCACATCACCGAGCTCAGTAAGTCCCTGCTTCTCGCTCACTCTCCCTCTTGCGGACTTTTGTACTGACTCTTCACTTTCTAGACCCTCAGTACGTCTGGGGCGGCGACGCCATCACCGTTGACGGCGCGGACTTGATCTGGATTGACCACGTCACCACCTCTCGCATCGGCCGCCAGCATCTCGTCTTTGGCAACAACGCCTCCGGACGCGTAACCATCTCCAACTGCGACATTGATGGACGCTCCTCCTGGTCCGCTGACGGCGGTTGCACCGGCAACCACTACTGGGGCATGTACTTCACGGGCTCCAACGACCTCATCACCTTCAAGAAGAACTACGTCCACCACACCTCCGGCCGCTCTCCCAAGGTCCAGGGCAACACTCTCTTCCACGCCGTCAACAACTACTTCTACAGCAACCCGGGCCACGCCTTCGAGACCGCCAGCGGCGCCATGATCCTCGCCGAGGGCAACGTCTTCCAGAACGTCAAGGTCGCCCACGAGAACGGCGGCGGCAGAATGTTCGCCTCGCCTGACGCCAACACCAACAGCAAGTGCGCCGGCGCTCTGGGCAGAAACTGCCAGCTCAACGCGTACGGCAGCTCCGGCGCCCTGAGCGGCTCTGACTCGAGCTTCCTGTCCAACTTCCAAGGCAAGAATGTCGCGTCTGCCGGTTCCGCGAACGATGCCAAGAACGTGCCCAACACTGCTGGCTTCGGCAAGATCTAATGGATTAGTTGGTTTCTTTTCGTCTACATAGTTTCACAATATATATAAGCCTCTTGTCGTTGAATAGAGATACGCAGTCATGGATTTCGTGCCACTTTGGATGCTACGAAGACTGTAGCCTCATCTTGACGGGAGAGATCTTGATGGATATTAGCAGCTTTTTATTATGGCTTCCGAGGACATTGATGCCACGACTAACTGATCGTCGACATAGGTTGCCAATCGATTCCGTCGTGAGACTGGAATGGTGAAATTTTCTGTGCCGACTGAGGCCTGGCATACAACGTGACACCATAGCTTCGCTGTCGAGCACGTAATGATGTTTGGTGTTTTGATAACACTAGCTGCAATGTTTGTGGAATTCGGCGTATTGGCGCCGGTTCATGAGAGTTGATAGCGAGGCCAAAAGAGTCTGACGGACTTGATCTAGTAGACAGTGTTCAAATCTGGAGGCAATATTATGATAACCACGAGAAGCCATAGGCATTTTTGTAATAAGGGTGGATGACTTCAGGGCTTGAACGCCACATTGAAAGAGCGAATAAGAGCGAAAAGTTCGCGCGGGAGCTGTGTGGCAGAGCACAGCCTGGTCAGCCTGCATGTCGAGCTCTTGTGATCTTTCGCATCGCAGATGCCATGATCCTATCTGAATTCTAGCACCGTCTGTTCCTATGTGAGTTTCGCGGCAAGGAAATCGCCCTTCGATCCCATGCAATCTTGAGAAGCCCAGGGCAGAGAAGTCGGCCAGTAGCCATCTTGCATCTCTTTAGCCCATGATCTACGATTGCGACATACCAAAATGGAAATTGTTGCGTGCGCCGTCACCTTCGGTACTGTCATGGCTCAGTTAGCCTCAGTAACCTACAAGCTGAAGCGCTTCTGGGACGATCTCTCGGAAATGCCCAACGAGTTACGAGACTCGCTAGCCGAGATCGAGCTTATCGGGCTGCTTTTCAGTGAGCTGGAGGCCAGCTTAACGGACACGACTCTAAACGGCCTGCAGATATCCTTCTGGAGCGGACCGCTTATGCAACTGAGTCTTGATCGTGCGAGGCAAGCCCTTGTTGCACTAATGGAAACGACAAAGGATCTAAATGACGACCTAATGTCCACGAGAAAAGGCCTCAAACGAAAGCTCGTCACAATAAGAAGACTGTCCGACAAAGAGAAGATCAGGAAACTAGAAGAAAGAGTTTCTCGATCGGTGGACCTGTTGTGGAAGTCGTACAATTTGTGAGTATCAACCTTACAGAGATATCAATGTTGTGGCATACTCATACTGCTGCAGAGCCTCGAAGCGCCTCGAAACGGAAATGCTTCGTCACCGACTCCCAGCACAACCTGTTTGGGCTGAAGTTGGGAGCAGTCTTCTTCCAAGCCGCGTTCCGCATACCCTAGCACAATACAACAAAAGCCCGACTGAAATGGAAGCCCAAAATGCGCTCTTGCAACAGAAATTTGAAGAGCTTGGAGAACTCCAACCAAAGAGCTTCAACACAGGTTGCTGCCAATCAGCAAGTGCGAGCTCTCAAAAAGCCAAACAACGCGTGGCATTTCGCTGGCGTCTTCCTTTATGGTGCTCTATGACGGTCTGGGAGTTGTTCACTTCACCACGGCCAGGGTGGGATTACGGAATTCGCACATACAATGTTGTTGCTAAAGACTCTGCCATAATCATGAGCATCAAAGCAGGCGATGCTGCTGCTGTCGCAGAACTTTTCAGATCAAGAAAGGCCTCCCCTTTCGATAGAGATCAAGAGAACACATCTCTTCTGTCTCTGTGTTTTATAGGAAAGAGGGACAGCAGCCCCACTGATGGTCAGAACATCTCCTACACTATACCATCCGTTGAGATTTGTAAAGTTCTCCTCGAATGGGGGTTGTCTGATGCAATACATGAGTTCACGGTTGATCTTATGTGAGTCTACCAATAACCTTTTCAAGCTACTATTCATGCCTAATTTACTAAATTATCCTAGGTCGCCTTTCAAAACTGCGTCTCTACTTGGTGTTGATCGACCAAACCCTCCCCAGAAACCGTGTCAAGTCCTTGAACTCTTTTGGTCCTATGAACCTGACATAGATGGCCTTCATACACCTCTCGTACCATCTCAGACGCTCCTCAATGGACGTCTACCAGACTACCATGATTATTCTTTCCAGTGGAAGTCGTCAAAAGTTAGGGCTGCAGCTTATGATATCGGTGGAGGGGTTTTCATTGATTCAACCCGGATTACAAAACAAGACGAGGTGCTACCAGCACATATTTTGCAATCTGTAAACAATGGACAGTCTTTGGTGCATTTCGCAGCTCTCAACGCCGGAAGAGATGTTTCTCGCAAGCGAAATAGTAAGTCAAGCCTGCTTTCCTCTGGCGCATTAAGGTTTAGTAGAATACTAACCTTGTTGATGCTTAAGAGGCACTGACTTCAAGACGATTTCGGCCACCCGCGTCCGCAGTAAATGCTCCAATTGAGTTCGTGCAAGCCATAGCGGCAGTCTCCAAACCCGACACTTTGCACCATCCTGAAGCTATTCGGTGTTGCTACCGTTCTGATGTAGAGCTGTGGAGGGGTACTCCTTTGGTCACCGTTCTAGGTGGAGCACTATACGGCGTGTTAGTAGAGTCGTGCCTTTTCCGGATCGATTTATTAGAAGGCTTGACATATCCAACGTTGGCTGAACAGGAGAAAACTTTGAAACAAGCGTTGCATGCGTGGATTTGTGGTCTCCAAGCGGCGAGGGTCGATCTCCTGTCATATGGTCTGACAGAACAGGCAGTCTTTAAAGACAACGAGAGTTATCGAGGGTGCTTTGATACCGATGGCTTGATAACGACAAACTGGATGACGCTCCCTTGGATCCAAATTGGGGGCTCCCAATACAACCCTTTGATTCCTCTTAGACTTGTCAGTCTCGAGGTTGGTGCGAGACCAGAGCAATGGCAACTCCTCTGGGTCTTTGAGTTCGAGGCTATGGCGCACGAATTCTGGGATACGGTTGAAAGTACCCCGATTCGTATGCCAGGGTCATGGGTAGAATAGTTGCAGTCTATCAAAATTAGAAGTATTGGAGAGCTATTCTGTACCTGATAGCATGAATACGACTGTAGCAGTGAATGAAAAGTTAGGCAAGGCAAGGATTCAGCTTACATTAACTTCTGCCTACATGAAATACCCAGTTCAATTTTTAGTACTATAAGTATAGCCTTCGTTCAAAAAGTTAGTCTGAACCAGAGTTGTAGAAGGTAACATTTTAACAGAGGTTTTAGGTCGTATGTTCAATATATCAGAATCATCGTCAAGTTGCAACGACCAATACTTCATCATCACACTTTGTATTGTTCTAGCCTTGTAGTTTTGATGCATTTTAAATACCGACACATGGCTTGCTCCGCATCATGAGCACGATATGAGCACAAGTGCCTCCACACTCCTGTTCCTGCGCCAGACATCAGCAGCGTCATCACCTCCTGACGCCTTGTGCCTTTGGTCCGCCACCACTGGCCTCCTTCGGCTCCTTGGACCCGGCCAGATATGCAGCCATGTCGAAGTTGCCGAGGGGGTTCGTCGGCGGATCCTTGGACCCTCCGCTGCCAGGGTCGCCCATCAGACTCGCCAGCGGTCCCTGTTTCTGTCGCTCCTCGAACTCGGCTCGCATCTCGGGGTCCACTGTACGCGGTTAGATGACAACTCTCCAGAGGCGCGGTGAGGATGACTTACTGTTTTCAACAAGCTTGGGCATGCCGATAAACATAACCATCGATACGAGACCCATCAGGATCATGGGGTTCTTGAGGATCGTGAGAATGGAGACTGCTCATGGTCAGCTTGCGTCTTGCGAGAAAGGCTGATACGGGGTACTACGCACACTTGGGCCGTTCATAAAAGTAGTTCTTGGAACCGATCACTTTCAACTGCACGCCCTTTCCGTATGATCCCTCAATCGTCTCATACTGCTCCCCCTTATTGCCCCAGTCGTTGCCTCTGTAGGTCTCCCACGCCGTCACCTCGCCGTTGGCACCCACATCAATCCGCAGCGGCGTGTACGCGAACGTAGGGCAGTAGATGTCGAGCAGGTAAGATGCATTCTCGGTCACATTTCGGAACACAAACGTGTTCACGGACGTAAGCGGTGTCGCGTGGCGGGTGTTCAGCGTGGAGAGGGTGGCGTGCGTGGTCGGCGGGAGAGTGAAGGGATTGGGCTTCGGAGGGAGGTAGAGCGTGATGTCGGCGGCGAGTGCCAGCGCAATGAAGGCCGCGAGGCCAGCGAGGGAGAGATGCATCGTGATGCGGGCTTGGACGGAGACGATGGAGGTGATAACCCGATGGCGAGTCTCTGGATGGATGTCGACGTTGCGTGAGATCCAAAGGGTAGCCAATCAGGGCAAGCTCAAAGCTCCACACTAGGAGCTCTAGCAACCCTAACCCTAAATTTATTTTCAATTATGACCGAGGCTCCCAGCAAATGATCCCTTCAACTAGTCGGAGCAAACACGTTGTAGTTCATCCATTTTTTTGAAAGAGTTCTCAAGAGCCTTCATCTCTCGAGTAAGTAGCGATAATTCACAAGGGATATGGGACATGAACCGTTGTAGAGTGCTGACGTGAATGTATATATGATCCCACGTCCTGGTACGCCAGTGTGAAGAAATAATAATAGTTGGGTTTTGCAATCCCAGCACATTTATCTGAGGACTTCGTATAATAAAAAACAAAGCTTCAAGTAGCCTATTCAGAAGGCTATTACTCACCAAAGTCGCCGCCTCCGTCGTCGAAATCGCCAGCACCGTCCTCTGTCTTGGTTAGCATCTTGTTGCTTCAAAATCAGTAGGGGTATACTCACGATAACCGTCCTGGTAGGCCTCGTTCTGATCTTCGGCCATCTCGTGCCCTATCATGCCGCCAGCAAGAGCACCTGCTCCCAGACCAAGCGCGGCACCACCCATCATGCCCATGCCGCCACCACCGCCAGGTCTCCTGCCACCGCCCATCATGCCTCCGCCCATGCCGCCACCTCCGTAGCCGCCATGTCCATACGGCTGCTGGTACATCGGACCTCCATACCCGCCAGGATACCCTCCCGGACCACCTGGGCCAGGCCCATAAGCCTGCTGAGGATAATGACCACCACCGTGCTGCGGCTGTCCGTAATGTTGAGGCTGCCCGTACCCACCACCGCTGTAGTGGCCATGGCTACCGCCACCACTGGCCATCTTCGACTGCGCCTTGCCCATCAGCTTGCCCAGCAACCCTCCGCTCTTCCCCTTCTCCCGTGGCGGCAACTCTTGTGGAAATGAACTTGTGCTCCCACTCTGGCTCTGCTGCTGACCGTACGGTGCGTGCTGTTCAGGATACGCACTGGTTCCGCTGGGAAACGGTCCGCCCTGGCCGCCACTGCCCCTCGCGCGCGCATCTTCCTCTGCTTGCAACTTCCGCGCGAGGGCCACATCTGGGTCCTCGGACGATGAAGCACCCGAGGTCATATCTGGCCGCGTGGTGTCGACGTAGGGGTTCGTCTTCTTGTCGCCTGTCGTCTGGGCATTGGGTCCAGCCTCGTACCCTGGAGGGGCGTCGGAGGGGCCGCTCTCGGGGTAAACTGGCTCAGTAGGCTTTTCCCACTGAGACTTCTTCGTGTAGATATTGACGAAAAACCTAGGACTGCGTCAGAAGGATGCGCGCGGCAAAAAAGACAAGGGCTTAGGCGACTGACCATTGTTTGTACTGCTCGTTCCAGCGAGCCGTCCAGCCGGAGGGGACCTCGGGCGCAGGCGGCGGTGGCGGGCCTGGAGGAGGAGCGTAATCTTCCATGATTGTCGATACTGTCTTTTGAATGAAATTGGATCTGATACAGTAAAAGGTAATGGAGATCGCGACAGATGCGACGATGCAGTAATATGTAGGCTAGGACTGGGGAGCAGAGGCAGCCTATGGCGGCGAACCGATGACGTGTATCACAGGCTAAATGGACCTAAATGGAGATCTTCCACCCCGCGAGTTGGTGTGTGTTCCTGTTCTGGGAAACACGTGGAAGAATTTAAAAGTCCAAAGCAGGGGACTGCGATTATAAGATTGGCTGCCGGTCAAAGCCAGCGTGATTAGACCAAGGTCAGAGAGTCTATTACCCCTCCTCGAGATCGTCATGAGACGAGCGCGTTGGTCGTGGTCGCTTGGCGTCCTCGCCTTGTGTCGTCATATGATATGACTTCATGGGGTTAGGGTATGACGCCGATTAGCGGGCGAGCAGTAGACTTCTGATGTGCTGGAGATACAAATATGAAGGTATGACAGTGAGAGCCGTGATAAAGATGAGGTTAGAAACACTGCGAGACCAGAACCCGGACAAGTCGAAGTATGTGCTGCTATGATGATGGAGTGAACCAGGGTGAAAACGGGCTTTGCCTCTCTCTGTAAGAGCCGCGACACTGCGAAAGCTGTCAAAACATCGAATCCTATATTCTGGTCCTCTCTACTTATCATATGAGAAGTTGCTATCATGTCTTTTTCGACTGCATGACCAAGTCTTAAGCGTGGAGCCTAACCTGCAACACTCACGACTCGATGCGGACATGGGTGAACATTGATCAGCGAGATGTAAGAAAGTCGGGCTCTTTATCCGAAGCTTTCGCTTCGATATCTCATCAAGTGTTTGTACTTTCTACTCCTAGAAATTTCTGCCAGACAACCAGAATGTCACTGGCAAGGCGAATGGTTCTGAGAGTCTTGGCAGCCCTGGGACGGTATAGCGGCTAGCATGAATCAGGCCTCGCTGATTCTATGATAATCATGTGTAAGCAGACCCAAAAGTCTTGCGGAAATCAATGCTACAGGATGTCTATACGTGATGTCAAGCTTGACCGGAAAGGTACATCAGAGAGACTGCAACGCACAATTCACCCCGAAGAAGCCACTGTACACCTCCTCAAGGCCCGTCATCGATCTGATCAAAGATAAAACCCAAAATTACCGAATAATGTCGCCCAACATGGTCAAATCGCGGTTGAAAACCCCAAAACTGGACGTCGCTGTGAAATGAGACGCCCATCACAAAGAGCCATGGCCATGCTAAGTGCCGTGCTGATGGAGACAAGGTGGGCGTAGATAGGAAATTCGGCCTGGACAATTGGGGACCAAGTCAAAAGACATCACAACTTTGGTAAGCAGGCCTCGAAATATTTTGTCCCTGTCCAGAGCAACGAGGGCATCATGATATCGCTTTGATAGACTTTGTCATACCTCGGGCTCCTTGGTCACTTCCGTCCTAAACCTCTCAAGCCACGTCGTAAACTCATCCTGCTCGCCTTCCCACCCTTCTTTCAACCCCTCTCCGATTTCTCTTGCGATTCCAAAACACCTCTCCGCCTGCTCGTCAATCTCCTCTGCATCCAACTCGTAAAAGGCCGCGGCCAAGTCCCCAAGATCGTCCGGCAAGTCGCCCATCTTCTTCGTGGCATTTTCCAACTTCTCAATGATCTTGGGATCGAGTGCGCCGTCAGCTTCTGTCGGCTTTGGTAGCTTCTTGAGCCGTCGCTTCGTGACGGCCTGGTAGAGGATGCCAACCATGCCCAGTTTCTTCAGTGTCAGTTCTAGTCGTGGTCGGATCTTGTCGGGATCGTTGCGGGTGATGTTCATAGGAGTCATGGCTGCATCGATAGCCTCTTGGGCTGACAACGCCGCGCCATCCTGCTGCTCCGTGTCGTACCCTTCATCGTCGTCGTCGCTTTCCGGGGGCTCGTCGCCCCATTCCTTCAGCTCCGCCATTACATCTTTAACGGTATCCCTCCACTCGTCGACCTTTTCAATGTAGAACCCCGCCACTCCTGTATTTGCCAAGCCTATCAGGTTGTCGCATGCGTTCCAGAGGATGCCTGTTGAACCGAAACTGCCCTTGGCGCCCGCGCCAAAGCCCTCCTTCGCCCGCCCCGTCAGAACCTTTCCATCGCGAGGCACTTTGTTCAAAAGATCAAGAAGTCCGCTGTAGACGCGGTCGCACCGGTACGAGAGCTCTTTTCGGAATGCAACGGTGTAGGATCTCGGGTCGCAAAGTTCTACGGCGGTCGCAAGACCTGTGAGGGGACCAGAGACAAGTTCTCGAACGATGGTAGCAATGACGCTCGGGGTGAAAGGGTCGGTGATGACGAGAAGAGAGAGTTTTGTTGCGTGGGCGCGGATAAGGGATCCAGAGTCGCAAGCGAGTGTCAGAGGATGTGTGGGTGATGATGGTGTATTTGGTTCGGACTTTTGTATTGTGGATAAGGAGGACTGGAGTTGTCGGATGAGGTTGATGGCGCTGTCGACGAGCGCGACAAGGGATTTGGCGTCCACGGAGGGAGCCATGATGAGCAGCTTGTACGATCTCTAATTTTATGCTGTTTGAGTCGCAAGAATGATTCGCGCGGAGGGGCATCGTCACAATTTCTTTGGCGGGGTGTTTCGAGGGTCAGGGTTGTCTAAATAAGTGGGTCTTGTTCTCGGCCAAAATTGGTGCCGATGCCGATGCCACCTCGCCAGGGTCCAGGTTGGAGCTTCTGGCAAGCTCCCGATCAGGCACAGCTGCTCTATCCATTGATAGTTCACCACACGCTCGTTGTCTGCCTTTTCATTCTCTGTGTATCTGGGTGTTTCTCAGATTGCGAGTTCCTGTGCTGGCGGCATCCTCAGCCAGGCACACTGACCCCCGCGACCGACTGGTACGAAGCTAAAGGTCGAAGCTCGACACGATGTTGCACGTCAGCTCGCTGGCACTTTTTGGTGCCATGGGCGTCACAATGGCGGCTGCTGGCAGCTTGCCCCGTGGAGTTGGTCCAGAATGTACGCTCTCTGTTCGCCATTAAAAAGTTCGCCGCTGACCCTCACAAAGTTGCATCCTTCTACGAGACCAAGGACCACTTTGCCTGCATATCCAACGCCGAGATGAAGCTCTCCTGGAGCCAGGTCAACGACAATACCTGTGATTGCCCCGACGGCTCCGACGAACCAGGCACAGCTGCTTGCGCCTCCCTCGATCCTCTCTCCCCTCCTCAGCCGCTGCCGGGCTCCGCACTCGGGTCGACAAAATCGAAAACCGTTCTCCCTGGATTCTGGTGCGAGAACAAGGGTCACATTGGGATGTACGTCCCTTTCATGTACGTCAACGACGGGGTCTGCGACTATGACCTCTGTTGCGACGGTAGTGAAGAATTCGCACACGTCGGAGGTGTCAAGTGCCAGAACAAGTGCGCCGAGATTGGCAAGGAACACCGGCGGCTCGAAGCCGAGAAGCGCGCGAAAATGGAACGTGCAAACAGGAAGCGAAAAGATCTGGTCAACAAAGCTGCGGAGCTCCGAGCCGGTGTGGAAGTGGAGCTGACGCAGCTCAAGGGCGAGATCGACCGGCTCGAGGCCAGCCGCAACGACCTGCAAAAGGCGTACGATCAAGCCGTGAAGCAGGATCGTGGCAAGGTCGTCGGCGGCGGCGGCGAAGGTGGCAAGCTGGGCGTGCTTGTCAATATTGCCAAGGCCAGGGTTACGGAACTCAGGAACGCGCTGGCGAGTGTCGTGGAAGAGCGCAACGACCTCCAGAAAGATGCAGATGAGCTTCGCGAGATCTTGCGTAAGCTCAAAGACGAATACAACCCCAACTTTAACGACGAGGGTGTCAAGGCTGCGGTCAAGGCTTGGGAGGATTTCGCAGCGCGCGAGGCGGCCGAGTCCAAGGAGGGCACGTCCGACGACGAGATCCGTACCGTTCTGGAGGAGGACGGCGAAGAGAGCGGTGTCAATTGGCAGGCTTTTGAAGAGCTTGAGTCTGATGACACGGAAGTTTGTAAGTCATCCGGGCTGTTTGGGCCGTGCAAGACTAATTTTGTAGTGTACACTCTCGAGGCATACCTCCCTCCCTTTGTTCGGGACATGATCCGCACCAAGATTGACGCCCTTCGCGATTGGCTGATCACCAACGGCGTCCTTGCCGACAGGCGCCCCAACACGTCCGAGTCCACAAAGACTAGGACCGCGCGCGAATCTCTCGAGTCGGCTGACCGCGACCTCAAGTCGAAAAAGTCCCAACTCGGGCGCGACTCTGCTGACCTGGAAAAGGATTACGGTCCTTCCGACATCTTCCGTGCCCTCAAAGATACATGCGTCTCCGTTGACTCTGGCGAATATACCTACGAGCTTTGCTATCTCGGCAAGACGTCCCAAAAGTCAAAGAAGGGCCATGGCAACACCAACATGGGCAACTTCGAGAAGATCGAGTGGGCCACAGCGGATGAAGAGGAACGTCTGGACGGAAAGAGCCTCGGCAAAGGTGAGAGGATGGTGCTCAAGTACGAAGACGGACAGAGCTGCTGGAACGGGCCACGGAGGAGGACAGATGTTTGGCTGGGCTGCGCGGAGCAAGAGGAGCTCTGGAGGGTCAGCGAGAGCGAAAAGTGCGTCTACAGGATGGAAGTGGGCACACCGGCGGCTTGTGAGCCTCAAGAAGGGGTCGGTGAGTCCAAAGGAAAGGACGAGCTGTAAATGTATAAAGTGCGTTTGAATTCACGATGATAATTACCCAGTCTGACGACGATTGAAAGCCCGTCGAGTCCCGGATCGCGTCCCCGTTCCGGGGCCCACCCGGGCTCGCCCGGAGCTAGACGAGCCTTTTCGTCATCGTCACATGTCGGATCAGCCGGCATTGAATAAGCGCCTACGTCACGCGCAGGAACGTTTGATCTTTTTTTTTTTTTTTTTTTGTATTGAAATGTTTTGTTTCTTCTGGTGTCTGATGTCTCCTATTCTTCTCGCCAGGAACAAACCGATTTTAGGATGCAAACCCTCAGGGATAAGGCGCCGGGGGCATGGGCCTCTACCAAGACGGGCTCGAAGAAGGGCTTTGATAAGGCATGGAAAGCATTAGACAAACTTGGAGCGCCTGTCAACAGGCTCTCCAACAGGCTGAGGAGCGAGGCGTTCTGGCCGACGACACTAGACAAGGAAAGCGACAAGGCTGCGCGGATCCTGCGATCATTCTGCAGTGAGTGTGCTACGCGCTGTGTCCCTTTCTCGCCATTCTCGTGCTGACGAGGAATAGAGGATGGTTTCTACACCGATGTGCCCATGGCAGAAGCATCTGAGAACGGCAAAGACGCATATGTCCCCTCCCAAGAAGGCGTGCCCAAGGGCAAGCAACGCGTCCTCAAGAAGATCCCCCAGAAGGTCATCGAAAACGCCGTCGGCCTCGCCATCTTCACCACCATGCGCACCGGCCTCTGGGTGTCTGGCGCCGGCGGCTCCGGTGTTCTCGTAGCGCGTAAGGAGGACGGCACTTGGTCCCCTCCCTCCGGCATTCTCCTGCACACTGCCGGCCTCGGCTTTCTGGCCGGAGCGGACATTTACGACTGCGTGCTGGTGATCAACGATCGCAAGACTTTGAAGAGCTTTACGCACGTGAGGGCGACAGTGGGAGGGGAGATCAGCGCAGTGGCAGGGCCGGTCGGCATGGGAGGGGTGTTGGAGAATGACGGCAAGTGGAAGGAAGTCAATAAGCCGGTGTTTACTTATCTCAAAAGCAGGGGACTCTATGCCGGTGTACAGGGTGAGTATTTCCTTTCCAGTCTTCCAGAGCGACTGAGAGCTGATTTCAGCAGTGGACGGTACGATTATCATTGAGCGAAGTGACGAGAACGCTCGCTTTTACAATCACTCTGGCATCCGCGCCACGGACATCTTATCAGGCGCTGTCAGACATCCTCCATACGAGATCGAAACGCTGATGGAAACACTCAAGTCGGCTGAAGGCCGCATCGACGTCGACGACGCTCTCGTTACCCAGCTCGACAACATCCCCGCCCCCGCCGATCTCGACCTCGATTCCCCCAGCAAGAACGCCATCTTTGGAATCCCACCTCAAGACGACCCGGATCCTTACGGGGTGCACGCATTAGAGGCCGAAGGCCTAGACATTCACGAAGCGAGCACGGGCAAAAGGCCGAGCAGTGATGCGTTCACGTACAAACCCAAGCCATCAAGCCCGGTGTTTGGGATCCGCAGCAGTCTAGACGTCGAAAAAAGGGGAAGGGGTAGTTCTGTCACGTCGACGAGGTCAGATCGGGGAACGCAGACGGACAGCACGCCGCCACAGCGACCAGCTCTGGAGCCGCACGTTACCTTGTTCGACCGGACGTACAGCAGCGATGCAGAGATCTGGAGCGAGAAAATGCCAGAGAGCGCGGAGGAGGATGTGCTTGGTAGCTGGCCGGACCTGCAGTCGAGAGATCGTGATCATGCTTCTGATGTGAACACGAGACAGCCTCCGGCACTGCCACCAAGGGGGCTTTCGGGATTCGAGGACATTGATTTAGGCGAGACAGCTCCGGCAGTTTAAGACCATGTAACTGTTGATACGCGTGTGCGCGATGCTGATGGTGGGAAGTACGGCAGAGCTGAGCCTCGTAATGAGGGAAAAGGAGGTCACGTCAGCTTATGGTATGTGACACATACAACTGATCTCCATGTTTCGACAAGGGAGGGATAATAAACGGCTGTGGGCAAGTATGTATTCAGTTTTGTTCTTGCAATCGACTGCAAATATCTATCAATGGCAAAATCTCAAAAGACCCGCTGATGCGCCCCGTCAAGCTGCCTCCCTGCCAGCAGCGACAATATGAACCATAGAAAAATAGAGACAAGAAGAAAAGTAAAAGGTAAAAGGAGAGAAGAAAAGAACTCAATCTCCGTATATCCCAATGCGAAGTGATCATGCCTTGCTGTCGCCCGTAGAGACCTTGCCTGAGCCTTCGAGCTGGCCATTAGCCTCTCCTCCCCAGGTACCGCTCGTGACCTTTCCGTTCTCATCAATCTTCTTCCACGAGCCCTTGACCTCCTTGTGAACGTGCGCAGTGAAGCCGCCCTCCACGACGCCGTCGAGACCCTTGTCCTTGAGGCCCTTGAGGCCGTCCTTGAGCGCGTCCTTGAGCTTGTCCTTGAGCTCGCCCTTAACGCCGCCAAGGAGATCGGCGACATCGTCGACCAGGTTCTTGCTACCCTCGACGAGCTCCTTGATGACAACGTCGACGTTCTTGGTCGCGAGGAACTTGGGGAACTCGTCCGGGTTGGTGGCAGGCTGAACCTCGGACACTTCGAGCTTGACCTTGAGGGAGGGAATGTCCATAATGTTACGGGTCTTGCCATCGGGCTGGTTTTTGTTAGTACAATGTTCGTTTCATTTTTTTTTTCCCTTTTGTTTTTGGCCCTGGGAAGAGGGAATGGGGGAACTTACAGTGACGGCTTCCACGCGCAGAGTCTTCTTCAAGAACTTGATCACTCTCTCCTCCTCCGTCTCCTCAATCTCGGCACCGATGGTGTCAAGGGGCTCCTGCAGAGGGATGTTGCCGTAACTCTTGCCAGCCTTGGGCATGCCCAGGAGGGTGAAGGTTCCGGAGAGCTGATCGCCGAGGTACATGTTGATGGTGCAGGGCAGCTCGAGGTCCTCACGCTCGACCTCAATCTCAGCCATGTATTGGTTGACGGTGTTCTCGGCGCGCTTGCCCTTGACGCTGATCTCGCTCCTCTTCTTCATGTTGGTGGCGCGGGATCCGTAGAGCTGGTTAACCGCGGCGGTGACTCTCTGCTGGAGCTGCTTGGAGGACTGGGACCAGTCGTTGATCTCGGGGTAGGTGTATCCAAAGACCTTGTTGCTCCTGGTGCCCCAGGAGGTCCAGAGGTTGCCCTTGCTGTCATAGAAAGGCTTGAGGCCGGTGTGGATGCCGAAGCGGCTGCCGGCAGCGGTGCCGTACATGCCGTAGCTCACAGTGTGAGTGCCGCCGAACATAGGGTGCGCGGGGTGGGAGGCCTGCCACATGGAGATGAGACGGTCGACGTTGGCGTGGTGCAGCATGAACATGGGCTCGAAGGCGGACCAGCCAAGGTTGGTCATGTGACCTGTCGGGTTGCCGCAACCAATGTCGTTGTGAACGGTGTTGTGCGGGGCCTCGAACGTGTAGCCGCCCTGGCCGTCGGTGGACATGACGGTGAAGCTGTCCGTTCTCGTGAAGGTGAGGTAGACCGAGTTCTTGAGGTAGGAAGCATCACGGGCCAGGTTGGCATTGACGACGTTGTGTCTGCTCTCGGCATTGGAGCGTGTTGAGCTGGGGCACCTCTTCGTCTCGGGGTAAGCACCGATCTGTCCACCAAAGTTTCTGTACCTGAAGGGGAACTTCTGGAACTTGTACGCGTACAGAGGGTTCGTCACGGTCTGCTTGCCCCTGGGCGTGGTGATGGACACGGTCTTGGCTGTAGCCGCCGACGGCAGCGACGGTGTGACAGCCCAGTCCCAGTACGGGAGCCTCAGCGTCTCGGCCGCCGCGACGTACTTGGCGCGGGAGCTGGAGGGGTAAGTCTTTGCGATCTTGATGGCGTGGGCGACGAGCTCTTGCTCGAAGAGGGCGAGGAAGGGCTTGTGCCATGTTGCAAAGAGGATCTCGTTGTGCGGGCAGTAACCGCCACCACCGCCGCCGGGGACCTGCTGGACGCCGCTCCATGGGACGAAGGGGAGACCGTGGATGCCGACGATCTGGAAGTAAGATTTCGGGTTGAGCTCGTCGACCTTCATGAAGGCGGCCATAGCCTGGATGTAGATATCACTGGCCTCATGCGTCAGTATGTGCCTGGAGGCAGCAAGGTCAGTCAAATGGTGCTTACTATTGCGCGCCAGACCGTTGCAGTTGGTCGATGGGCAGACGGCTCGGTCTCTGGCCATTGCTCTTGATGCCAGTCTTGGCACCTACTACGGGGATCCTGGCTTGCGAGGTAGGATCTTGTGCCACAGTTGTCACCACCGCTGCGAACAGCGCGAAGAGTGAGAACTTCATAGTGGCGAGCTCGTGGTTGTGTCGGGTCGATTACAATGTATCCTCCCCAGCCAAGACTCTGTCTTCCTTATACTGTCGAAAAATGCGAAACGAGTGTCTGGTCTTTCGTCAAAGAAAACGAAAGATGGGGTAATAAGAATGGGAAAGAATAAAACACGGGACAGATGGGTCACCACATCTGGGAGGATTTGCGCATGCGAGGGAGGAGCAGATCGTCTTATAAGGATTCACGCCCAGTTGCTCCATGCTGCTCGCCGCTCCCTCTCCTGTGCGGATACGGCCAGAAACACACGATCCTGGCGCCCCGCCGTATCGAGCATAGTGTCAGGACTGGGCGTTTCGAGACGCACAGGACGAGAGCTAGAACCACTCTTCTTCTCTCTCCTAATAGGGAATAGAGCTCAGCTCAGCCTCAACGCACACACCCTCTTGGAGAGCAGGCAAAGAGACAGCTGGACACCAAGCCACAGATCGTATTCGAGGCCATCTGTGCGTGCTATGCCATTGGTTACGGATTGGCTGGTGGAGGAGTGGTTGGAGACAGGGGGTGTGTGTGGGTTTTCTGACCTCACACGGCCCAGAAAATGTGTGTTAATCGCGCGCGAAGGACGGAAGGATGGCCAAGAGACCGTTTGCCTAACCTCCTTACGGCTGGTCTGAGTGCTAAATTGAGACCACTGGCCACTCTGACTCTGACCATCCGTTCTGGCGGATCATTTCCCACTGCGATGAGACGAGGGCTCAGGGGGGCTCAGGCGCATAAAGTCATCAGCGACCGCGGCTTTCGGCACCCTGAACGACTGCCCTAGCAGCGCAGCGACAATAGCGACGCCGTCTCGTGGAGGGAAGGGAGGGAATGGAAGGAAGATGCCGAAAGGCTGTGCCTGTGCCGCTGTCAAGGCACAAGACGTGGGCTGGGCGGGCATGCTGACAGGTCATCCTCAGGCGCGGTGAGGACGGTCAAAAAAAGAACTCGGTCCGTACCACGTAATACCTGTCGATCAAAACTCGAGCTGATCAACACAACACAGACTCGAGCTTTTTCAGAATGAGTGGCTGCTAGGGCACGCCGTTGGCCGAGGCTTGACGCCCGGTTGGACCCCTCCTCGTGCTCTCGTGTGGTGCTGTATGTACAACCAATTCCCACAGTGCACCACAGCGTGCGCAGTGCGTGTGTGTATGGATGTATTCATGCATCCTGTGTATTCCATACGTCCACGGCCTTTACTGTTCTTTTCCATCTTCTGCTCCTTTCTCCTTGTGTCGCAGCTCAAGCACGGGTAGGGCTTTCGACCCTTGACTGCAGCTTGGGTGCAGGAGATTGAGTGGCACAGCGTTGTTCAATTGGTCATGTTGACATGTGCAGGTGTCAAAGCAGCTGGGCTCGTATGATCGCAGAGTCCTGGCGACGGGCCCGACGTGTAGGACGATTCTTGCTTTCCTGAAAGGTTAACCACCAATCTCCTTAACATTAAACTCCGGACGGACTCTCACGAATACGCCCATTGACTCGAGCCCTGACTGGAATGCAACGCAACGAGGTGAGCTAGCCCTGTATCCTTAGCGCCAGTCTCGTGTCTAGAACTTCCTAGATCCGGCTCTCGTCGTCCTGGGGAAATGACTTTCTCGTACGCGTGGCGGTCATTTGGCGATGATGATCAGGTAGAACTCTTAGCTGGGCAGACTATGGGACGACAGGGGCCCCCGAACCGCCTAGATGAAATGACCTTTGGCCCCCAATCCGGCAGAGTCCCAGCGGCTATTGATTTCTGCTGAAGCACGATTGCCAGAAAAGCGCCAGCTAATGCCTCGTCTCCTCCCAGATTGTGGTAATTGCGACGGTGAGAAATCATCATCAATTGCCCCCCCC